>JABTXL010016972.1:5428842-5445111 GCA_025134845.1 Neodon shergylaensis | reverse complement strand
GGACACCCGCAGGTTCACACGTATGCGTGTCGAGGCCAGGGGACACCCGCAGGTTCACACGTACGCGTGTCGAGGCCAGGGGATGCCCTCTCATCAAGCACCCTCCACTGTTTTAAACTCACGTTTGATACAGGGTTTCTCTGCGGCCTGTAACTTGCAGGCTCCTGGCATCTTCTACCTCTGCCTCCACAACACTGGGGTGACAAGTGTATGCCACCACACTTCAAAACGGAAACAAAAATCGGGGTCCTTGTTTACACAGCGAACACTTGACTGACTGAGCCCAGAATGGAAGTTTGTTTACTTATTATGAAATTCACGCTTTAAAGTGTTTTGGTTTATATTCCCAGGGTTGTACAACCAGCACCATGTGTACTAGAACATTTTCCTTAACTTAGAAAGAAGCCCTGTTCTTATTGACAGTCACGCCCTTCCCCAGCCCAGCAATTGCTGGTCTGGTTCCTGTCATAGACTCACCTGCACTGGGCATTGCATGTGTATTGGGGACCTCTGAGTGCCAGCCTCAGTGTCCCCTCAGGGTCCAGAAGACTCCCAGCAAGCGCTGGACTTAGATCTGAGGGAGAAATGAACTCCCACTACGTACTTCTCTGCATCGGCTTCTTTACTCTTCTCTGCTGTCCTGTTCTCCAAAGCTTCCAGCTTATATACACAGGCAAAACAAAGGCAACTCTTGGAGCTTGGACGTCCCTTATCTTTGACGGTCCCAAATGTGATCTGTATGTCTGTCTGTGCTGCCAAACGGAAGATAGCTGCAGGGAGGTGGCTTCTAATGTATCTCAGGGAATGAAGCGGAGATTAGACTGTGGGAACCAAGGCTATTGACCGCGTGACTGAATTTCCCACTGCAGAGTGGCGGCAGGATGACTCAATACACCAGAACGTGGGAAAGAGTTTTACCCACTTGTCCATACTCTGCTGAAGCTTGTACCAAGGGAGAGTGCGTATGGCTTCACAAGAGATCCACTGTGATATGCAAAAGGTGGTGGGCCCAGCGCCTTGCGAGCTGGGTTTGCCTCCATCAGAGCTCATTCATTCTGGTGGGTCAGCCTTCTGCTCTGTCAGCTGAAACTCACTGTGTGATTCCTGTGGACCGCAGTAGACATGGATGTTATTCTAGTCTCTGTTATGTAGGGAGACGTGAGCAACCGGCTACCCATGTCAGATAGGTGAGTAGACAAAAGTACGGATGCCACCCAAGTCCAACCCAGTGAACCAGGGAGTTCTGTTGAAGTCATTAAAAGAATACGAATGAGCCAGGTGGTGGTGGCACATGCTTTTAATCCCAGCACTCGGGAGGCAGAGACAGGAGGATCTCTGTGAGTTCGAGGTCAGCCTGATTTCCAGAGTGAGTTTCAGGACAACCAGAGCTGTTACATACAGAGAAACTCTGTCTTAGTCTCCCCTCCCCCCAAAAGAGTATGAGTGGCGGATTACATTCAGAAGCAGGAATGACTCAAAGACAGCTGCATCGCCAAAGCCCACCCCAGCATGAGTGACAGCTCATCAAAGCTGGGAATCTGAAACATACTGCATAACTTGTGAGCGGGTCAACAGGCCAGGATGTCTTTTCCTGGGTCGCTCAGTTGGCCTGAGCCCCATCTAGGCTGCTCTCCTGGTCTTGCTGCTGCTTCTAGGAGGTCCAGCTGGCTGGTCTGTTTTGTGTCTCTGTCCCTCCCACCCCCATCTTGGCTGGTCTGAGCACCTTCTAGGCAATTCACTTGATTACACTTTCTAGGCAGCTGAACTTGCTTGAGCAACTTGCAGTAGTCTTTGATATTTCTTTTATTCTGTTGGCTTCCTTTTGTCTCTTAATAATGAACTCTGAAGCGCAGCAGGTCTTAAGGTTTTGGAGTGTGGTATGGTTTGAGATAGGGTCCCTTGTGGCCCAGGCCTCCATCACTCCAGTACCCCGGCCTCCATCACTCCAGGACCCCGGCCTCCATCACTCCAGTACCCCGGCCTCCATCACTGCAGTACCATGGCTTCCATCACTCCTGTACCCCGGCCTCCATCACTCCAGTACCCCGGCCTCCATCACCCCAGTACCCCGGCCTCCATCACCCCAGTACCCTGTCCTCCATCACTCCAGTACCCTGTCCTCCATCACTGCAGTACCCCAGCCTCGATCACTCCAGTAACCCGTCCTCCATCACTTCTGTACCCTGGCCTTTATCACTGCAGTACCCCGGCCTCCATCACCCCAGTACCCCAGCCTCCATCACCCTAGTACCCCGGCCTCCATCACTGCAGTACCTGGCCTCCATCACCCCAGTACCCTGGCCTCCATCACCCTAGTACCCCGGCCTCCATCACTGCAGTATTCCTGCCTCCATCACTGCAGTACCCCAGCCTCCATCACTGTGGTAGTACAGCCTCCATCACTGCGGTACCCGGCCTCCATCACTCCTGTGCCGCGGCCTCCATCACTGTGGTACCACAGCCTCCATCATTCCAGTACCCCGGCCTCCATCACTGCAGTATCCTGGCCTCCATCACTCCCGTACCCTGGCCTCCATCACTCCAGTACCCTGGCCTCCATCACTGTAGTACCCGGCCTCCATCACTGTGCCCTCACAGCGCTGTTTTCATTCGTGTCTTCGCTTAGGTCAGTCTTCCCTTCCTTACCTACCACACTGAAGGAAGGGACTTTAGCTGCCAGTATGCTGCAGTAGCATGCTCTAACCAACAGACGTGAGCCACCGGCTGTGCCTTGTTGGGGAAGAGACAGTGGCTGATCTTTCCATGAAGCTTTGGAGGCATTTGTTCCTGGTGACCAGGTGCCGTGTGAAGAAGACCTGGATGGAAGCTCTGCCTCCCGTCATTGTTAGTGACTGAATGAACCATACAACTTCCTGATTTGGACAGCGTTCATTCTCCCTTCTCCTCATATTCCACCTTTTCCTTGCACATCAGGGTTAACACTGAGTCCTCTGAGCATCTGTCTTGGACTCACTTGTCAGCTAATGCCTTCTCAGTGCTGTGCTGGCATAGTCTTCTCCTTCCCTCCCTCTGCCTCCCTCCGGAGATTGTTTATCCTTCCCTCCTTTGGTGGACAGCCTATCACGTCCTGATCTGAAGATGTACTTGCTGGTTGAAACTGATTCAGCAAAGGTGTTTGTTGCTTTCCAAGGCCCCCTTGGCTTTGGGATCCTTGACTTGTGTGGCAGGTCAGGTGGGGCTGAGGGTGCCACTGGCAGCAAGCTAAGGGAAGCATTGTGCAAGGCGAATGAATAGACTTTAGGGACCCGAATTTTCTTTTCTACTGATTCTCGGTCGGTCAGTCAATCAGTCAGTCAGTATCCCAGCTGCAGTTTCCTCTCCCTCTTCTCCCAGTCCCTTCCCCAACTCCCCCTCTGTTGTTCCCACTCCTCAATCCACTCCTCCTGTGTTTCTGTTTAGGAAAGGGCGCGTTTCCCATGAGCATCAACAAAACATAAGTTGCAGTAAGACTAAGCACCTCCCCATGTATTAAGGCTGACCCAGTAGGGTTTGAAAAGCCAGTAAGAGTTAGAGACAGTCCCGAGCTCCACAACTGTCACATCTATGCAGAGCGCCTAGGTCGGACCCATGCAGGCTCCATCGTGGAGCCCAATTTTCAATTTCGTCTCTTCCTGGTGTCTGTGTCACACGGTGACATTTCCGTTTTCTCTCTGTGATGTAGCCTTCTCTTCTACCACACCTCACAATCTCACTTGTTCCTAGATGCTTCTGTCTCCAGATCTTTTCAGTGTCTTCCACCATGATCTCATTCCTTCAGTCAGGCTCCTAGAAGAGAGGCTGAGTCTAGCTCCTCTTTCACGCCAGGCACGTCACTTCGCCACGGTACCCTGCCCCAGCATGCCCGGTCATAGCTCTTCTAGGGTTGGAGGCTCACGTAGGGCGGGGCTCTCTAGGGGACGTCGCTTAGTTCATACAACTCTGATTTGGGCAGACCCACTATGAAGTCTATGAAATACACAACAAGGTTGGTTGCGAGTGTCTTGGTGGCAGATGGAGATGGCTCGATGTCGCAGCTTTTGTGGCAGTTGGGTAGAAGGGTCTGGAAGGAAAGCCATGGATGCGCGGCTGCTACAGCAGATGTAGACCTAGAAGCCACGTGTGAGAGGTTGAAGCCCCCGAGGCTTCTGAGATAACAGAACAGACAACTGTGACAGCATTGAGAGTAGCTCTCAAGGAGAGAGCATCATGTGTCTACCCTGCTTACTAAACCATGCTGTTTGTAAAGACACATATAAAATTAATAAAAATTTAACTGTAGTCAGGTGTGGTGGTGCACACACTTTTAATACTAGCACTTTGAGAGACAGAAGCAGGTGGACCTCTGTGAATTTTTTTTTTTTTTTTTTTTTTTCCTTTATTGATGCCGGATTTCTCTTCTGGGTAGCCCTGGCTGTCTTGAAACTCCCTGTGTTGTAGACCAGGCTAGCCTGGAATTCAGATCTGCCTGCCTTTGGCTCCCAAGTACTGGGATTAAAGGTTGTGTCACCACCACCCAGCAAGATCTCTGTGAATATGAGGCCAACCTGGTCTATAAAGAGTTTCAGGAGCTGGGTGGTGGTGGCGCACGCCTTTAATCCCAGCACTCGGGAGGCAGAGGCAGGCGGATCTCTGAGTTCGAGACCAGCCTGGTCTACAAGAGCTAGTTCCAGGACAGGCTCCAAAACCACAGAGAAACCCTGTCTCAAAAAACCAAAAAAAAAAAAAAAAGAGTTTCAGCCAGCCAAGAATGCATAGTGAGATTCTTCTCTTAAGTGAACAAGCCACCTCCCCGAAAGTAATGATAGTGTCTGAGCATGGTTTGCTTTGATGCCCTTAATAACTTACAGAGCAGCCCTTGCTGTATTTTCTCCTCACCCCTGTTCCTCATAGGTGGAAGAAGAAATCCAGACTCTCTCTCAAGTGCTGGCTGCAAAAGAGAAACATCTTGCAGAGATCAAGCGCAAACTTGGGATCAGTTCACTTCAGGAATTGAAGCAGAACATCGCCAAAGGGTGGCAGGACGTGACAGCGACCTCTGCGTATGTTCCCTTGGTGTACACACTTCTAGACGGTGTGAAGGATGCGTTTGCACCTTTTCTTTGGGGAGAGGAAGAGGAGGGGCATGAGGACGTTTGCACCTCTTTTCTTTGAACCACACAGCCCTTTCTTCCCGTTCTTCAGAGCGCTTGACTATTTTCTAATGTCATTTTCCTGAACATTCTAAGGAGTAGAGAGCAGAACAATCTCATGTGGGTTGTGGGAACAATATTGAAGTGTTGGATAGTAGTCCTCCCTTCCTGTGTGTGTTTTTTCTTCTTCCTCACAGTCAGAAAATATTAAGTGGATAATTCTAGGCATAAAACTCAAGTTTTAAATTGCATGCTATTCTGTGTAACTTGACTAAATCTTACAGCTTGGGACCATGATTCATCCCCTTTTCCACTGTACCCATGCTGTATGACCACCCAATCCTCACTCATTTCGTGGCCATTTAAGAGAAGATGACATGGTATAGCTAGGGTTCAGTGTAAGCAGTGATTGTTGGCATCCACTAGTGATCTTATAGCATACTGCCCTCAGCTCAGGGAGGGGACATCTGTATATTGGCTTTTCCAGTATGTACACAGTGATATTTAGTCCTCAGAACCCAGTAGATGGTGATGAGATAACCCCAGATAAGGTATAGGCTCAGATAAATGAAATTTTTAACACATGTGTAGCTTTAGTAGGGGGAGAGGGCATTTGAGCTTGTGAGCCTTACCCTAATAACTGCTTGGTCCATTCCTTTCTAGGCCTCTGTTCAGGGCACTGCAGAAGACTGTGGCAGAGGGATTATTGCTGCTCTGATGGTTAGAGAGAACATTAGATGTTCTTAAACTGTCCTGTTCTTGAGTTTCTCAGTAGGTGATGACACTGTACTGGAATTTATAGGAAAGCCTAACTGACCCCCCTTTCCCCCGTTTAATCATGTTTGACTGTAGATACAAGAAGACATCTGAAACCTTATCTCAGGCTGGACAGAAGGCGTCAGCTGCATTTTCCTCAGTTGGCTCAGTCATCACCAAGAAGCTGGAAGATGTGAAGTATGTGTGTATATGTTTCCCTTGCTCACCTGGTAGTTGTGGCAAACTGAACTGGTGCTGGGATTGCTGTTGGTCCCTGCCTGTGGGTCACGGTGCTGCTGGGTCCCCTTCTGTTAGAGGGAGGGAGGGTTTGCCTTTACGCCAAGGCCTGCAGTGCGAGCCTGAATTTTTAGGCCTAGTAGTCTAAGCTCCAGAATGAGTTTCTTGTGAGTCCCTTTAAGGGCTTTTGAAAAATTCTGGTTGCAAACTTTTGCATCTCAGTCCTTCTCAGTCCTGCGGTATCAGTCTGTTTCTGGTGTTTGCAAATGTGGATTGTGGGCAGAGCCGAGCATCTTTCTGGGGACGAGTACAAGAGTACAGAAGTGCATGCTTGGTCTGAGGGTGTCACTGTTTGTGTGTGACATTTGTGTGTCATGGTGTGGCTGCAGGATGCTTCTGTGTGCACTGGTTTTTACTAACCCATAGCTTTACGTACACCCACACTCAGGCCTGGGTCTTCATTTTGAGTTTCTTTTTTTAAACTGTGCATCTATATTTGAGATTAGTTTGCAGAATGTTTCTTGTCATTTTGGTGAAACCGCTTCGTGGTGCTGTTGTGCTCCATCTACTGTCATGATTGGAATAGTGCCAACATGGACAACATGGCTTACGTGGGCTCTGCTTCTGTTGGTGTGCACACTTGTTCGTCTTTTCCTAAACCCAGATTGCATGACTTGGCATTTTTTATTTGTGGGGAAAAATAGGTTTTACAACCAGAATTTTGTTAGTTGAATTGGTTTGTTCAATTACTATTTTATACTATGTATTAAAACTCATTTCTTCATTCATCGCATTGAGAGCACCACGGTTGTAAACATGGCACCGTAAGGAGGGATTTTCTGACCCTCGGACAGTCGTGTGTGTAGTATACCAGATGCCCTCAGTTCTTCAAATGCTGACTGGCTCTTCAGTGTGTTAGGGGCTATGTAAAACATGCGCCCTTAATAAAAGTAGGTTATTTAATTGTGACAGATTCGTCAGAACTTCCTTTCTGTTTTAATGCTTCCTCTGGCTTCTTACAGATTGCAAGCCTTTTCACATTCCTTTAGGTAAGGAGAGCGAAATGCCTGCTGTGGCCACACATCTGTGCGAGAGCGGATGTTGATGCCTTGGTGAATGCTTGTGTGTGTCCACTGTGATTTTCCTGCACTCGCGGTAGCTCAGACCTGAGTGTTTCTTACTCCAAGGGAGGGTTCCTTGTGTGCCATGTGTAACGAACCAGTTGAAAGAAGAATTTGACGCTGCTGCACAAGGGATATGGAAATGATGTTTGAAGTTTCAGTGATTATTGTCATTACTTTTACCGTGGCATACAGAATTCCTCCCTTTTGATGTCTGACTTTGTTTGGTTTTGATGCTTTTGTTTCTTTGGTGCTTTTGTAAGGATGCTGGGATTCTCCTTCATGTGTGTCCTATTATGTAACTATAATAGACTGCATGTGCTGTCTTGTGGTAGTCATCATCTTATAAAGGTTTCAGTGCTCTTTTTGTGTGCGGTAAGACAGACGTCAGATCTTACCCACCATGTAGGGCTAAGAGGATGAAAACCAGAGATCCCTCGTGCCAACTGCCCTGAAACAGATGGTTAATCCCATTAACTGTTTGTCCTGAGTCCCCCTCGTGTGGCAAACTCGAGACTAGTGATTTCATGCCCATGTAGTTTGAGATGCAGGAAGAGACGTGCGCTGCTTTTCCTGACTCGGGAGATTTCAGCATCAGGTTTTCATCTTATAAACGTGGTCAGTTAATGAGGTGATGTTTGAGATTTAGACATCTGTAATTTGGCTTGGTTAGGGGTGGGTGGGGGAGGGAAAGGACAGGAGGATAAGTGGGGGTCAGGGAGAAAATGTACGAGAGCTCAGCCTGGCTGGGATCCTGGTGGGACAAGTCAATGAAAACTGACCCATGAGGCCCTTGGGGACGGTCATTGGCCACTCCTGAAAGTGGCTTGCACATTTCCACATCTCCACCTTTTTCCCGTACATACAGGCAGCACATCGAGTCTTCATCCTTTAGAAGTCCCTTCTCATTTTAACTACTGCTGCCTTTAAACACAGGCGATGGGCTCATGGCATTCTGGAATAATTCATCTTGTTTCATATCTTTCATATTTACAAAGAAATGCTAATTCATTTTGTGTTTATTCCACAGGGTGTTTTCCTTTCCAATAAGTATTTCTTCATATATAGACGTATCTCAATTTTTAAAATTTGTTTTGGGGTTTATTAGGGTCATTCTAGACAATTCTTTTTTGCTGGAAACTTCTGCTCTTTGTGGGAAAAGACAATATCTTTCCTTCTCTACAAAACGGTATCTTTTAATTAGGAACTGAATCGTCTGTAATAACTTCCCCCACCTTCCGCATCCACATTTCCCTGTTTCAGTTAGCGAAGGTGTTCGTTCATTCTGATGGAGCTGTTAAATGATAGATAGCCTTGCCCTAGCCTGTAGGGCTGGGACTAAGAACTGCTGATGCTGGAAACTTTGGAGACATAATTGACTATGAAAATGATGTGATAGCCAGGCGATGGTGGCGCACGCCTTTAATCCCAGCACTCGGGAGGCAGAGGCAGGCGGATCTCTGTGAGGTCAAGACCAGCCTGGTCTACAGAGCTAGTTCCAGGACAGGCTCCAAAGCCACAGAGAAACCCTGTCTCAAAAAAAAGAAAATGATGTGATAATGCCTCAGGGTTGTAAGCTGGGTAAGAAGATCTGAGCACTTCCGAAGTAGGCGTGGTTACTGTTCTGATATTATAGTTGGGAGAACATTGAGCTAGAGGGACAGTAAATGACCTGAAGGCTACAAAGCCAATGTAAGTGACTGATGGTTAGGTTTCGAATCCAGCGTCCTGGACCCGGAGCTGACTCTCTGCTAAGAGCACTGCGTTTGAGAGTGACTCCTGATCCCTGGGTATTGCTCACGTCAGAGGAGACTGAGAGCCTCGTGAGATTGCTTTTGCAGCCATGCCTGCCATGCGGCCGGCACCCACGCATTAGCCATTGCTGCTCTCTGCATAGCCCTTCTTTCTCTTTCTTTCTCTGTTCATCCTGATTTGTAGAGATGGAAAGACCAAGCAACAGTATCAGACTAGGAAAAAACTAAGTAATTCAGCTTTAAAAGAAAATACTTTATTTTATGTGCATTGGTCTGAAGGTGACAGATCTCCTGGAGTTGGAGTCCCATGTGAGCTGCCATGTGGGTGCTGAGGTTTGAACCTGCGTCATCTGGAAGAGCAGCCCAGCTCTTAACCACTGAGCCATCTCTCCAGCCCGAATAGTTTGGCTCTTTAAAAGAATGGGCTTTGCAAAGTCAGAGTGACCCTGAGGTGGACAAGGACGCATTGAGAACCAGCCGCCCTGTGCTGTGTCGTTATGTTCGGAGACGCCTTACTTTGTGCCCTGCTTCGAGGGTTACAAATCAAGTGGAGAGTCTTAACAGATCTTGTCTTGTAGATGGGACGGGTCCCCACAGCTTGGCTGTTAAGCAGTGACTCTGGCTTTTTGCTGTAGAAGGTTCTGTATTGAGTTCAACTTTGGATGAAATAGGAAATGATAGTACCAGTTGAGGAAGCTTTGAGTAACTTGGTGTAGAGTAGCCAGGGATGAAAGAACAGCTGCCCCGAGTGCAATGCCATCTGATGCGACTGCAGAGGGGATTAGCTAATGGGTGGGTTTGGACTCACATATACGCCTTGTCCTTCCCATTAAGATGGCTCTCAGGAGCAGAGACCTTGCCTTCAAAGCTATCTCTGGCAATTGATCTCATTCTCTGTTTTAAGAGGTTTTTGTTTTGTTTTGTTTTTGAATTTTGAAATATAGCTACAGAAAAGTATTCAGATTTAGCCCAGTGATTTTTTTTTCCACAAAATAAGCCTTATTATAAACATGTCCTTGTCTTTTCCTATATATATTGTCTGAGGCATATTTAATATGTATTAACTTGTGTGCTAGTGAGAAAACCCAGCCACCTGGCTGCTAGGGGAAATAAAACTTCTTATGTGACTGTAGGAACAGTAGCTAGATTTGTCTGGGACTTTAAAAAACTCAGACTTTACCCACTAGTACCTCATTTTGTTAATATTGTTAAACTGTGTCTGAATCCCACACACAATCAATTTATCATACTTGGCCACTACTCACCTTCCGTGGCCAGAGTTTAGTAGCTTCTCCTGAAGTGGATGTTCTGGTGAAGAGTGCTTTCGTGGAGGGACAGAAAATGACATGTGTTAGCTTAGTGCAAAGGGAAAAGCTTTGCACAAATATAACAACAGTGTTGTAAACCAAGGAGTGGGGAGAGGCAAGCCCAGCCCCATCCCACTCAAACCAGTCCAACTCATCGAAAAGCAAAAAGCTTTGGAAATTGAGGTAGCACCTGGCCAACTAGGCAATACGAAAGTGCGCCTTCTCCTACCCAGGACCTACCTACTAGGTCTCCTACTGCATGACCGACCAGACCCTCTCTCCCTCCTAACCCTGTCCACGCTTCCCTTTCTCTTTTCTTGGCAAACAGGCTTCCTCTGAGTTCTAACGGCTCTTTCACGATCTGGCAATTCCTCCACAGCCTTTAAGTTGGTATGGTTTCTAGCTCAGAGATCTGCGTCCTGTCGGATTTGAGGATCTGTCTGTTGTGGAGTTCCCACATCCCATTCAGTGCTGACAGTCTGCAGATTGGCAGGAGGTTAGAAGTGTTGAGGGTGCTCCCCGATGTGTCACAGGAGTTGGGGTCAAAGGTGTTTCATGGGTGTTGGCTCTTCCCGGCTCTTTATTTTAGAAGAGCCCAAGGAAATCCATGGGATGATTCAAGTTATGTTGTAAAGAATTTACGATTGTTTTCATTAATCTGTGCCCTACAATTAGGGGAATAGTGTGGTTGAAAAGATCGAGTTCAAGAACTGGTAACTTCCTCCAGGGTAGTTCATGCCTTAGATTCAGTCATAGCACACGCCCCCTCTGTCGGGTGGAGAACTTCCTGTGTGGCAGATGGCACAACGGTGTCCCAATTCTCTCTGTTCCAGAGTATTCATTCTGTATATCCAGATCATGCTGTATGTAATTAGATAGTATATGTCAAGCTAGAGTTGATAGCACATAATACGTTGCCATCTGTAACAACAGTCTTAGTCATAAACTTACAAACTCTTTTGAGTGTCATTAAGGATTAATATTTGAACTGTTCACTTTATCAAAAGGAAAGATTACTTAACAGTTTGAACCAAAGCAAAAGTTTTTTTTTTTTTTTTAAATTCTTTAGAAGCCCCAAAATGAAGATATTTTCGGCTAGTGAGCTAGTGTCTAGGGAAGGTAGCTTAGAGCAGGCTCAAAAGCTTTGCAGTAGACTGTACTGTTATGGGGTAGAAGTTGAACCCCAGAATACAGAGAGCTGAATGGTACTTGAACGATCTTCGGGGAAGTCTTGAGACCAAGTATAAGCCTCTCTTAGTGAAGAATTGATGCTGCTACTGCTAAGGAGTGCTTTGGAATTTGTGATTGCTTAGTTACCAAATGGGTGATAGATTTAGAAACTGGCCTGTTTCAGCACTGAAACAGATACCTGGAGAAAGATGGCCACTGTGGCCCTTCAGGGGTGTGTATGTGTGCATGTATGTGTGTGTGTGTGCACTTCATTTTTGAGGGGAGGTGGTGAACTCTGAATCAGGACTCCTGAAGATCCACATTCCATTCTCAGTTTTCTGCTGTTCCTTGGGTTACGATTTGGCTTCTGAGCCTTGAGCCTTCTAGATCCGGGTAAACGCACTTGACAGTTTTCACAGCGCCAGGAGAGGACATACTTGTCTATTAGCACTGATAATGATTTGGTTGACATTGACTTATGAATGGAAGTAAATTCTTTTGGCATAGCTTTGATGTCACCCTCTCACCTCAAAAAGTAGACTGAGAATGGGCTACCAGAAGCTCCACTATCAGAAAGTGGGGCAGCTTCTGTGTTGGATCACTGCATACTAACTTGTTTCTGTCTTCCTTTAATGCTGCCTCTCAGTATACGCTCCATTCAGCATTCGATTAGCATGCCTGCTATGAGGTAACGTATGTCCTTACAAGATGCTTCCTGCCCGATGTATGGATACTCAAACCACTGACTAGGGAACTAGAATTCTGTCTAAGAAGCTGGGCATTAACACTGTTACAATCTGCAGTTACTTTTCTTACAATGTTGGGATAGATTCATGAGATCCAAAACATGATTTTCTTTCTTTTTTTTTTAAGAATTACTATTTCAATTACTATAAAATCTCTATTTGAAACCAGTTGAATTGGAAAGCACATGTCAGTGTAGAATGAAGCTGTCTTAGTGGTTCAGGGTTATTTTGTCCCTTCTCTGTGAGCTTTGGTTCAACCCCCTCCCTAGCTTCCGCCTCCCACTCTGCTTTGCTCATCCTAGAGTAGCCTTTGGAGCCAGCTTTCCTCAGCGGGCACTGGTAATCAGCCCTCATTTAGTTGGCCTGGGGAGCAGAGGCTCCGGAACAGTAGAGATCCCTGGCTTGCACTTTAGTCTGTACAGGAAGCACCTGGAGGGGTAGCTTCAATGTTGCACACTGGAACCTAGAGTCTCTGAATCTAGAGTAGGTGTTAAGCTGAGAGTTCATTTTCCTAGTGTGCTCTTGGGAGGTGCTAATACAGTTGGCCTGGGGTGGGGGAGGTGGGGTGTCACAGGTAACAACCTCTGGCTTTGGTCCCCTCTGTGCCCTTCTAACGTTGTAACAGGGTTGGTAGTTAAGGTTCTATGTAGGAACCCATGGCTGAGAGACAAAAGCCTAATGAGATATGTTTCTGAGCTCTCTGCTTTCTTTGAGTCCCTTCTCTGTCTTACACAATTCTTTTGGAATTAGGGTCTCTGTAATGGAATCTCAGTTTGTCTCGATGGTGTAGTGTGTTGTGTGCTCTTATGGGAATCTTAGCCCACAGGATGAGGCGCTAAATCAGAGTTCTAAAGTATCCTGCTAAGTTCAGGGGATCACACAGTGGCATTTTCTTGGTTCTGGTGAGTCTTTAGGAAGGTGACAGAGCTGGTGTTGTCTGCCTTCTTCCTTTTCTGTTTATATGACAGTATCACTTATATCTTAGAGTGACTGTCTTCATGACCTTAAAAGCAAATGTAGAAGTATTAGCCCAGAAGCTGGTTCACAGATAAATACCCACTCTTGCTAATTATGAATATCAGCAAAGAGAAATGCAGTTGTTTCTGATCCTTCAGAGACTTTTGTTTTTTTTTTCACAGTGGTTGTAATTTTATTTTTTTCTATCTTCATAGAAACTCCCCAACTTTCAAGTCATTTGAAGAAAAGGTTGAAAACTTAAAGGTAAGTACAGGGGTGCGCTGTCTTCATGACACTGTTGCCACCTCCCGTCATTCCCATAAAGCTTTAGAGAACTTTAAGAATTCTACCCTGCGCGTCACTAATGCACACTGCATGGTTTTGTAGGTTTTTTCTTTTTCTTGTGATTTTTTTTGATAACATAAAACTGCAATTTTTCAGACATTTGTTTATTTCAAATATTCTTATAATTGAACAAGAATTTGTGCTGTTTTTTCATCTAAAAATCACACAATATTAGACTTAATATAAATATTAGTATTTTAATATTGATAATAGATATTAAAATATGAAAAATTAGTCACTGTCTTTTCTATTTAAGGGTATTTTCTTATTGTTTAGCAATTTCACACATTTATAAAGTGTATCTTGTTCATATCTGTCTCCTTTGATCTCCCATTGGAGGTACACATTCTTCCATAATGAGTAGCTTTATAAATTGTGTTATTTCCAAAATTATGGCGAAGTCATCAACCCTGAGGATTGGGCATAGTGGCTCATGCATTTAATCTCTGCACTTGGAGGCCGAGGCAAGAGCATTGCCTAGAGTTTGATGCTATCTTGGGCTACAGAGTCATATCCTGTCACAAAAACACCAAAACAGAAAACAAGCAAACCAATCCAAAAGATTCTATGAACTCTTTGAGTCACAAATGGTCCCATGTGTGCCTAGTGAAACTCCTGATGCTCTGTTCCAGTGTTTGTGTGCAGCCTGGGTGGCGGTCCTTTATCCAGACCTCTTCACTGCACTGGATATAGTTTGGAGCTGACATCTTATTATTTTAAATAAGTGAGACTTGCCTGGCAGTCTCATTTATGTAAATGGTACACACCTGGAATTTTAGCACTTGAGAAATAGAAAAGGAGGGCTGTGAGTTCAAGACCATCCTTGGCTACAGAGAGACCTTATTCAAGAACGTAAGTTAAAAAGAACTCATATTTATTTTAGTCATGCAGAACACCAGAAGAATCACTTATTCTTAAAAGTATCTTACATAGCCGGGTAACTTACTCAGAACACACTTCTGAGTTCAAGGCCTAGCCTGGTCTACAGTACTAGTTCCAGCACAGCCAAGACTGTTAGACAGTGAAATGCTGTCTTAAAAAGAAACAAAAACAAAATATAACAACAACAAAAAGAAAACAAAAAGAAAAAAGTTTCTTACATGAAAAGGCAGAATTTGCTTACTGAAAGATCAGACACTGCAGTGATCTGGATTTTAGCTTGGACCTCTTCTCTGTAGAATCTCACTGTACACACAGTCTTACAGTTTCATGTTTGTGAACCCACGATTGCAGGGATCCTTCATTTTGTTCAATAATACTGCTTAGGGGCCTCGATAGTCCTTGGCTTGTACCATGATGTGCACTGGATGAATACAAACATACATATCACACTCATGTTTCCAGATTGGCACACGAGACTGGCTGTCTTCATGTCGGTGCCAGGTCATACATCTGAAAAGAGGCTGCACTGCGAGGCGTCACGGTTTGCTGTGACTCAGTTCTCAAGATTGTTGGACTCTCCCTGCCTTTCCTTCACATCTGTCTTCTTAGTTTTTGAAATAGCTCGTCAGAAATCAGCAATTTGATTTGATCCCAGAGATGAGGAAGTACTGCCCAGTCACTTGCTATATTAACTATTGTTGCTATAGATTCCAGCCAGTATAGTTCATTTGTCATAATCCGACTTAGCATCATTCAGATGATGTCTTCTTAGTCATGGAACATGATGTCTTAGTGATGAAACACCATAACCAAAAGCAAGTTGGGAAGAAAAGGAACTTAAACATAGCTTGCTCCCCATGATTTCCTCAGCCTGCCACCTTATAGAACCCAAGACCACCAGCCCAGGGGTGACCACACTCACAATGGACGGGGCCCTCTCCCATCACCTACTAATTAAGAAGATCCTATATGGGCTTGCCTATAACCTGGTCTCATGGAGACATTTTCTCAATCAAGATTTCCTCCTCTCATGTGACTATGTTTGTGTCAAGTTGACATAACTGTCCAGCACAGATGAAAACATAAAAAGTAACTTTTCAAAGTATATCAAATAGTTATTGCTAAAGAAATCTGTAGTCATATGCTTAGAATAATTTTGCCAAATTATACTTACAGTCATTTAAGCTTTGTATCAACATGTCTGTGCACTGCAGTTTTGGATGGGTTCAGTTTCCTGTAGTTTTAGGTATGTGGGTGGCTATGATAGGGACAGCTGAGGGTACCATGCAGACCTGGAGGAAGAGCAGCTGAGAGGCAGTAGTTGCGATCTCGGTAAGGAGGACAGTGAAGGATTCAGGGGGTTTAATGGGACAAAGCACAGAAGGGAGACAGGAGTGAGCGGTACGCTGTGTACCGCAGGCTGGCTAACGCACAACTCATGCTGGAGTAAGTGGTATGCCGTGCACCGCAGGCTGGCTCACGCACAACTCATGTGCTGGAGTAGGCAGTATGCTGTGCACTGCAGTCTGGCTCATGCACAGCTCATGTGCTGGAGTAGGTGGTATGCTGTGTACCATAGGCTGGCTCGTGCACAGCTCACATGCTGGAGTAGGCGGTATGTCGTGCACTGCAGGCTGGCTCACGCACAACTCGTGCTGGAGTAAGTGGTATGCTGTGCGCTATAGGCTGGCTCGTGCACAGCTCACATGCTGGAGTAGGCGGTATGTCATGCACTGCAGGCTGGCTCACGCACAACTCGTGCTGGAGTAGGCGGTATGCTGTGCACCGCAGGCTGGCTCACGCACAGCTCATATGCTGGAGTAGGTGGTATGCTGTGCACCGCAGGCTGGCTTGCGCACAGCTCA
>JABTXL010016972.1:5412842-5428832 GCA_025134845.1 Neodon shergylaensis | reverse complement strand
GTGCACCGCAGGCTGGCTTGCGCACAGCTCATGTGCTGGAGTAGGCGGTATGCCGTGCACCGCAGGCTGGCTCGCGCACAGCTCACGTGCTGGGCCAGTCAGCTATGGAGGTGCTGCTGCTGAACATTTTCTCTTTACATCTTTAAATTTAATAGTAAGATACATAATATTTTAATCACTTTTACTTAGAATTTTATGGAGCAAGCAGTGAAGCGAAACAATATAAAGGTTATTTTCTTGGAGGGTTTCATTGGCTCTTCTGAAGAGGAAAGATGAATGGAAGAGGGGCCCACTGTGGGGAGTTCCTTTACTTGTGCTAAATTGCCAGAAGTTGTAACAATTTTTATAGTTAAAGACATTTTAGTGAATTTAGTAATGCATATAAGTTATGCAGATTTATCTAAGTCAAAGCTTGGATGGCAGAAAACTTTCAGTTAGATTCCAGTTCTCAGACTTGCCCAGTGAGTTAAGACTGGGGAAACCCGAAGTTCAGGTTGAATCCACTGAGCATGCATTCTTGGTCACTGCTGGTTTCCTCATGTAGCTCTCGTGTTGTTCAGTCATTACATGTAACAGGCAGCGTGCACTGAGAAGCATGAAGTGACATACTAGTAACAGATGTGGTTTTGGTCCTGAGACAGTGTGTCACAGGAACTTACAGTATAGCCAAGGCTAGAGACCAAACTTACGGCAGTCCTCCTGCCTTAGCCTCCCGAGTGTTGATATTATAGGCTGAGCCACCACACCCATCTAGGCGTTTTGAAGAAAAAAAAAATCAGGCATATGTAGCATTCAAACTGATACTGATTGACAGTTTCAGGCCTGGGAGGTTGGAGTAGGGCGTCACAAATTTCTAGTGTTCAAGAAGTTGCTCGGGGTCCCTCTGGCATTACGATTCCAGTTCTGACACTCTGTGTCTGACGAGCCCCCAGATGATGCTGAGTCTGTAGGCAGACTTATGTAGGAAAGGGCTGAGAACCCTACAGTGCACCAGGAAAGATACTTTTATCTTCCGTTTGTTGTGTCTCACGGTTAAGCTACCCCGAGCGCTACAGCAGCATGTAGATCCACACGGACATAGTCGTGAGAGGCCCAGTTTGCTACTGAAAGTCAGGTTAGAGTTTCTTTCTGCAGAGGTGATTAATTTTGCTTCATGATGTCTTCTCTTTTCCCTACTTTTAAAGTCTAAAGTAGGGGTAGCCAAGCCTGCCGGCGGTGATTTTGGAGAGGTCCTGAATTCCACGGCGAACGCTACTAGTGCCGAGGCCACCGAGCCCCCTCCAGCGCAGACGGAGGCCCTGCCCTGAGTTCCGGAACATCCTGCTGCCCACTGCCAGGTGCTGCAAGGGACATCAAGCACATCTCGTCAGCGTTCATGGCCACAGATTTCTACCAGATGTGCTTTCATTTAGCTTTACTTATTTCTTTGACCAAATAGTTTGCGAATTAAACGAAGTGGGAGCACCCTCGCCTCCACGCCAGGGAAACGCCCTTTGTAGGAGATGGCAGCCAGAGCCTCTGGTAGTCCCTGAGGCACGCCGGGGTGACAGGAAGCTGCGGGCCACCTCAGCTTGGGCTTTACGGAATCACTCCACATCTGGGATTCTTTTAGATCCTTTTCTATACGAGTCATTTTTCCTTTTTGAGTCTGTTATACTTGATTTCTAACTAAAATTGTTCTTCTAAATTCTGGTAGTTAAAAGTTTTGAAATTATTTTGTTACTTTTAAAGAAGAAACCACCAGCTACAATTCTTTTTTTCTTGGATAAACAGTTTTTGTATGTGGACCATATCTTGGGTTTCTGAGCACACCAGACTAAAGCAAACAGGTGTGTGTGTACTTGAGTAGTTCTGTAAGTTAAAACCATGGAGAAACTCAGTCTGCCAGTGGCATGAGTGTGGGGTCCCCCATGTCCTTGGTGATTAGGAGCTACCATTTCAACATACTGCTTGTTTATTATGCCACTCTTACACATTTTTATAAGATGAAAATTTAATTTCAGGTAAACTGACAAAATATCATTGTGAGTCAAGCATATATTACTATAAGTTGAAATGTGACCACACTTGTCTAAAACGTCTTTAGGTCTAGATAGCTGTAAAAATGCTAAAATCGATCACCGCAGGGGAACTTGCTGCCTCCATTAAATCCATTTAGCACCCATTAGGAAGCACAGAAAGTTCTATGAGAAGTACGACTTGAATATTTTTATATTAAGGTATTGTTGACTCCGAAGGATGTTAAGGCATTAATATAAATGAGCTCATCACGTAAGTGTTCTCAGTGCGTTAGTGATGTAGGGTGTACTGTAGATATGGCCCCTGCTTGGAGAGGTCGTGGGGCTTGTGATCAAGGCTTCCAGATGTCTCTGAGCTCCTCCCGTAACTGTGGTTAACTACTGACTCACTACCATTTCCTTCTGCTGTCTATGTTTATGGCTACGAGGTCTGTCTGGTATTTATCTATTGTGATTTTATCATTGTCCATGCCAAATGTTAATTGCCAAGCTTGGAGTGACCTAAAGCATTTTCAAAAGCATGACTAGATTTAATTGAGGATAAGGTTTCTGCAGATCAAATTTGAAAAGCCACAAGGGTCAGTCGTTACAAAATGACATGCTGCCATTGTTGATTGCTACTTGGATGCTCTATTGTATGTGACAAATCTCAATAAAGTCTGTGTATCAGTAGTCTAGGTTTCTATTTATTAAGAGGCCAATGGTCTGGATAAAATTTGTATTCCAAAATCAACTGGTATCCTGGAAATTTGTCTCTTTAGAGAAATATTGTGATTTTTCAGTATAACCACTTTTTTTTTTTCCAATCCAACATCTTTTCAACAGATCACTTCCTGGGTGTCTTACCCACTGTTTTTGTAACCAGGCAAAATCTAGTAATATGGCAGCTTTCTTCATAAGAAATATTCAGATTTCATAAAGAGATTTCTCACATGAGGAAAACAATAGTAGTGGGTAAGTAAGATATAGATAAACTTGGGGAATCAGTATGAAAGAAAAAATTAGAGAAACATTTCTGGACATCTTCCTACACTTAACCTAAAAAGTTAATCTACTGCCTCATCCGAAAACATCATAATAATGATTAAGGACCAGCACAGAGGAAACCCTGTCTCGAAAAACAAAACAAAACAAGAAAATTAAACATGAATTTTAGAATATTCAGAAATATTCAAAATATTTGTGGGAAATTCATTATGAATTCACAAGTACTTCAGAAATTTGAAACATAGCAACTAATAGAAATATTCCTAAGAGGTCAGGGCCACTGGGATTTGTGTTTTTTAGGATAAGAAAATAGCAAAAGAGAAACCTCAAATATTTGTGAAATGTCAGATATTTAAGGACATAACTGTAATGGAGAGAAGATCCTGAGGCCTTTCACACGTGGTTTCTCTAACACACAGGGTCTGTGGTAAATCTAGCTGGAATTCTTTGGTTTAGAACCTCATGAAATTAATGGGAAGAGAGAACTCATTAACTGGATTATGATTTTAGCAACTCAAAGCAATTATTGAAATACAGAGAAATGTTTAATTTGAACTATTTCTGGATCTTTTAAAGTATACACTATTTGCTGTGAAGGGTTTGAAAGCAATAAAGACTGTAATTTGGGTATGGGTTCTTTTATGTATTTTCCACTCTCAGAAAGGGGTTAAGTCGTAGATGGCATCCAGCATCGACGGTGGCCTCCACATGCGTGCTGACATGTGCACCCCCACACAGATGAACACACATTAAAACACCTTCAATTCCACATACTTTAGTTTTCATTCACATCTCGGATTGCTTTTCAGTATGACTAATTTTTAATATCCCAATCCCAGAATGCTCTCCTCTACGGTGCTGAAATGTCTTTAGTGTGACGGCATATCTTAACATGCCCTGGATCTTTCTTTCAGACTTTTCTGAGCAGTTAAGCATATTTTTCCTTTTATTTTTTTAAAAACTATATTTTTTCATTTTACATACCAATCCCAGTTCCCGCTCCCTCCCCTCCTTCTACTCCCTCCCCTCCTTCCATTCCCTCCACATTCTGCCCCCATCCTGCACCCCATCCACTCCTCAGGGTAAGGCTTCCCATGGGGCTCAACAAAGTTTAGCACATTGCTTTGAGGCACTGCTAGGCACCCCTCCAAAGAGAATGGGTTCCAAAAATCCAGTACAAGCAGTAGGGATAAATCCAGGTCTCACTGCCAGTGGCCCCACAGTCTGCCCCAGCCATATAACTGTCCACCCCCTCTCCTTTATTTTTATGTGGTGCTGGGGATTGAACCAGGGCTTGCCCAAGATTGTTGAACGAGTGATCTGTTATTGAGCTACACCCCAACCCAAGAGGCATAAATTTCTAATCACCTCTAAGTCACCTCCACCGAGGCACTACTAGCTACTTTTTATGGAGGTTTTAGCACCGCCTTTCACACTGGTGGTCTTGGGTGTGAGGTGGGGTGTATGTAATATGTAATGGTAGATGAGGCCACAGCCAGATGTGATGGGGCTTTGGAGTGTGTTTTATTCCTTTCTTGCTACCTGCTCGGAACACTTGCATGGTGCACATGAAGAACTTTGGAAGTGTAAAGAAACTGCAGTCTAAGGGGGGAGGGCATGCAGGGAAGCGACAGTGCTCCCCGGCAGGAGGTGCTCCTGTTGGTGCCGGTGTCGGCAAGAGTCCTGGAGATGTCCCTCTGTGACTCACTTGGTCTCATACGGCTCAGGCTGGCTTCAGTCTTGCCATGTAGCCCAGGGTGTCCTGCCTCCATCTACCAGGTACAGGGTCACATGCACGCCCCTACCACAGTTTGTTTTGGGGACAGGCTCTCACTACTCAGGTCAGGTTGACCCCCAGCTCAACATTCTCATCTCCTCACTACTTCAGTTTTAAAAACAAATTTTTGAGGGTTGCATATATTTTAATTCTATCTACTCCTAACTCTTCCCGTCAACTCCCATATCTGCTTCTACATCCCTACCCCCAACTTCATGGCTTTTTTCTAATTTTAATTTAATCCCCATTGATTCCACTTTGTGCTGTCATACTTCTGGGTATTGGGCCATCCACTGGAGTGTAGTCAACCTACCAGGAGCCACAGCCTAAAAAACAACCTGATTCTCCTCCCCCAGAAGCTAGCAACTGCCCATAGTTCCTGAGTTACAGGTGGGTCAAAGGTCCCCTTTCCTCATCTATTTTAGAAAGTTAGGGTCTTGTGCAGGCCCCGCTTGGGCAGCCATAGCTGCTGTGAGTTTGAGTGCAGCGATTCTGTCGTGACAGGCAAGCCTTGTGCTTTCTTGGGTCTAACAAGATGGTCCCTGAGCCTGGGGTGGTGGAATGAGGATGCAGATGTTCCACTGTGGCTGAGCACGCCAGAGGCACTGGGAACAGCTGTTTCTTGTTAACCAGCACCCACTGCACACAGAAACTTCTGGTGAGGTCTGAGAATTGCAGGAGTCTGTGATTAGGAATTTAGAGGGCACTTTGATGCTATGTCCACGCAGCAAAATGACTGTTTTTGGCGAGATCCGTAGCAACCAGGTGGGTTCCACCTCCTTGGAGCAAGTCTTAGAAGTCCAACCAGGAAGTGTTTGATTACCCTGTAACATTCACGCTAGCGTTGCACGCATGCACGGGCATAGTCTGCCATGCTGGTAGCTACTGGAGTTTACAGCTGGGTGAACTGATGATTGCCCTTCAGCAGCATGCAGAGCATAGTGCATGGAACGCTACCTAGTTTCTCATGGTCTGTGATGAATGCGGGCAGTGTCTTCAGCAATAGTTTTACTGTGAGGTTCTGATGATGAGACTGGGCTTTTCTCGACAACCCATGGCTTATCGATGAGCACAATCCACTGTGTAGAGAAATTCCAGCTAAATTCCAGCTGAAACTTGTATATGGAGCTGGAGAGATGGCTCAGTGGTTAAGAGCACTGACTGTTCTTCCAGAGGTCCTAAGTTCAATTCCCAGCAACCACACAGTGGCTCACCATCTGTAATGAGATCTGGCGCCCTCTTCTGGCCTGCAGGCATACACACAGACAGAATATTGTATACAGAATAAATAAATAAGTCTTTAAAAAAATAAAAATAAAAGTACTCTTAAAAAAAACTTGTATATGAATCCCCACTTTTCTAATCCGCCATTTGATACTTCAAGTAAAAAGGAAACTTCAAGGTCTATCCTACTCCTGCTGAGAGTGCAAACAGCCCACCATCAGGAAGAATGAGCAGCTGCTGTAGTTGTCCCCCCAACAGCTCTGTTAGTCTTCTGGGGTTATCCTCTAGGTGAGGCAGGACATGAATATGACATTACTCATTAAAGATGGGACCTTAGTACCTCATTTGTTCTGTCCTGTGGGTTTCATACTGAAGACCATCTGGAGCCTTGGCATACCAGGCAAGCGCTGGTAAGATTTTAGTTTATAAAGCAGATCTTTAAACTTGGCTCTGGTTATCAGTTTGGTGTACTGTAACACAATTAATAAAAACCCAGAGACAGATATTGAGGTTCAACCTGAAAGTCAGAAAAGCAAAACAACCAGCCATTGGCTCTTATCTCTGCTTCGGTCCTAAATTGCGATTCTGCCTCCAGGAATCCCAGAATGAGGCTGTGTCAGAGCTCGTCCCTTCTTAAATTCCTCTCTAGGGCTAGAATTAAAAGCATGCACCACTACGGCCTGGTTTCTGTGGCAAAGTAGTGTGGCTACTGGGATTAAAGGTGTGTCACCACTGCCTGGTCTGTAAGACTGACCAGGGTGGCTGTTTTACCCTCTGATCTTCAGGCAAGCTTTATTTATTAAAATACAAATGAGATATCACTACACTCTCCCACACAGGGAAATCAAATCAGCAACATGATAGTGCATTGCCCAAGACAAAGGTTACTCAGGACTACGAAGGGCTCTTAACGGCCACTGGCCGTGCTCTACAATTTGCCACACTGTTTTTAGAAGGGACTGGAAGTAACAATAGCCATAGAGAATGGTATTTTAGACAAGAATCCACGCAGCTGTCAGCCGAATTGAGTTTAAATGTGTAGAGTGAGACCCCTACCTGGATAGAGTCCCTTTCCAGCACTGACTGACTTCTTAGGAGTCTCCCTGCAGAGGCTAATGGTGAGGCTTAAGTGGCTCAAAATTATGCAGCATCCCAAGGTCTATTACACCCATGACATGGAGTAAGATTTAAATTCACAGTCAAAAGTAGTAGAAAAGGGTCTGTCCTGGTGGTTACAGTGCTTGTGAAATCTCACCATTCAGAGAGAAGCAGGACGTTCATGTGTTTAACGTCAGCTTCCACTACATAATGAGCTCAGGACCTGTCTGGGCTTCATGAGACCTTGAGTCCAAAAGAAAAGTTTTCGTTAGCAAACTACATAGAAAACTGTGGCACATGTCCCAGATTTAGTAATTTGTAGGCTAATATCAAACTGATTCTTAGATGAGTACACCCACTTAATTGGCAAACACGTTGTCAGGCGGTGGACAAATTCTGGGGATTTATGCTGAAGAGAAACAAACAAAAAATATAAAGTATTTGTGTGCGGTTATGGAAGTGCTATACCTGGGCACATTCTGAAACTTAACTCACGAGAAGGGATGGTAGGTATCTCGGATAAAACTTCTCAGATTGTTTTGTAGTGCGGGTGACTGACGACAGAAGTGTCCAACGACAGACCTGCCACCAGTTTCACAAACAACTTTATGTCCATTTGCAATGGCAATCTCCTTCCTGGAGCTTACAAAATTGGACGGCGGCTACTAAACATCTTAGTCTCAAGCGTGACAAATTCGAAAGTGCTGGATAACGAGGGACAGGAGGCGCGGACGAGCTTGGGGCTTCCGACTCCAAGAGGATAATCAAGGAGACCTACGAAGACCGCATTCACACGCCCACACCACACTACGCCACACCAGGGCAGTAGGCGGGGCTCTCCTCGACCCGCCCCCTGGCCCGCGAACGTGCGTAAGAGGCCAAAGGTGAGAGGTCACGCAGGCGTCATGGCGGCGCTGTGTGGGTACCATGCCAGGGCTGCAGGGAGCCGATTCCTAAGAGCGCTTCTCTTCTCCAAGCCCTTTCGAAATGCAAGCACGGAGAGTGGTTCCGAGAGCGTGGTCGGCGACTCCTCCGCTCCTCGGGCGCGCTCAGGCGGCTTCGCGAGCGCTCTGGAGCGACTCTCGGAGCTGCAGCGGAAGGCGGAGCACGGACCGGTGAGTAGGCCTCGTGGCGCACGTTCCGACGCGGGGTCAGCGTGAGGTGGGGCTAGCACGGGGGCGGGACCATCAGGGAGGGGCCGCATAGAGGGCGGGGCCATTGTGGGGTGGGGCTAGCATGGGGGCGGGGCCATCACAGGGAAGGGCCCAGCGTGGGATGGGGCTAGCACGGGGCGGGGCTAGCATGGGGGCGGGACCAGCAGAGGAGGGGCCGCACAGAGGGCGGGGCCATCGTGGGGTGGGGTGGGGCTAGCATGGGGGCGGAGCTAGCACAGGGAAGGGCCCAGCGTGGGATGGGGCTAGCACGGGGGAGGGCACAGAACGGGGCGGGGCCAGCACGGAGGGCGGGGCCATCGTGGGATGGGGCTAGCATGGGGGCGGGGCGGGATGCTCCCCATGCTCCCCACCCCCTCATTCCGGTGAGGCTGTGCCAGTGACTCAGGGAAGGAGTCCGGTGTAACCTCCGCCCCTTGGCCTCCCGCAGCGGAGCGCGTGACTTAAGTTTTCATTCCCTTCCGAGTTCTTTACCCTGGCATTTACTGCTGGGTGAGGCGAGCTAGCCGGTGGGGCCTATGGGGCGACCCCTGCGACCCGTGGGAAAAGGGCTCCAGGGCTGTCATAAACATCTTAGTTGAATGGATAGGGGATTGACAGTGAATGACAGTTGTTGCTGCTGTGAGCTGAGTGTGTGATTTGGGCCGTCAGTGTTTCACTTTCCAAAAATGCTCTCTTTAAAAATTTTTTTCCATTTGTATGAAATGGAAGTGTAAGATGGAAAGGTGAACCCTTGTAAAATAGAATAAAACGTTTAGATACACGAAGTAGTGGAAATAGGCATAAGGACAAGGCTGGGATTTTTTAAAAAAATAATTAGATTTGGTTATGGAACATTACACATGTGGACATTACACATGGATCAAGGGATCATTTTAGTATCAAAGCTTTTCTTTGATCCAACGATGGGAAGGACTCTAGGACATAGTTTTGTGATTTTTGTCACATGTAATGACTAAAACACAAATTTTTACTTATAAGACAGTAGTGGTTCTTTTTTTTAAAAAAAATAGTAAGATAAAATAAAAGATAAAAAGATAAAATAAGAACTAAAAGCATTGGAATTCGACAAAGCAAACAAACAGAAGGAACAGTCCAAGAAACAGATCCACTTGTTCCATCACCACCGAAAGAGTAAACTGGAAGCCATAATATATATGTAGAGGGTTTGGTGCAGACATGCGCAGGCTGGTCCTGCTGCTTCCGGCTCTGAATTCCTAGGAACTTGGCTCGCGTCAGCATAGAGGGCCTGTTCTCCTGGTGTCCTCCACCCCCTCTGGTCCTGACACTTTTCTACCTCTTCCTCTCTGGGTTCACCCGGAAGGGAGGCATAGAGACTTCCTGTTTAAGGGTGGAGTGTTTCAAGGTCTCACTCTCTGCAGTTGTTTGCCTGTGGGTCTCTGTTTTCTCATCTGCTGCAGGGGAAGGAAGATGATTGAGCTAGGCACTGATCTATGAATATAGAAGAATGTTATTAAGAATAATTTTATTGCCACTTATTTTTTTAGAATAGTAGTATTTATCCTCGGTCCCTGGGCTCTTAGTGTCAGTTTCTTGGTCACCCCAGCAGTGTTAGGCACGGGTTCCATCTCATGGAGAGGGCCTTGAGTCAGATCAGAGATTGGCTGGTTACTCCCACAAGCTGTGTGCCACCGCTGCTCCAACATATCCTGCAGGCAGGACACCATTTTAGATCAAGGGTTTGAGGCTGGGTGCGTGTTTATTTTTCTCTTTGATACCATGCAGAGGACCTTCCTGTACCAAATATGCTAAAATGTAGCTATATAGGCACCAGCTTGACTTCTCCATGGTCTATGAGTTGTGTCGTGTTGTCTTCAGCTATGGGGCTTTGCTGCCAGTTTGTGGGAAGCAACCTGTAGTCATAGCAACAGCTGGAGTAGTTTGGATTCCCATGAGACTCCTTTAGCCAAGAGCCCAGTTAGATGTCACTCAGTCCTGGGACTGCAAGCTTTGTTTGGTGACAAGAAATGGCCAGTTGGGGCTCTGTCTCCCCCATTATTTGTGATGTCTATTGGATTGCCTTCATCTATGTATATATTTTAGAAAACTTCTGTTATATTGGGTTCTCCTAGCACCTCCCAAATGGCCCTTAATTTTAGCTGTCCCTCCCCAAATCCCCTCCTTCAGTCCCCTTTCTCTTCCCTCTCCCCACTAAATCTCCCTCTCCAGCCGCACCTCCCCCTGTCTGTTCCCTCTAGTTCCTTACTCTCTACCTTTGTGGTTCTATGGATTGTAGTTTGGTTATCAGTGACTTAAAGCTCATGCCCACATATAAGAGGAATACATAACATATTCCTCTTTCTGGGCCGGGGATTCCTCACCCAGGGTAATTTTTCTAACTCCATCCATTTACCTGCAGGTTTCACTTTCTAACGGCTGAGTAGTACTCCGTTGTGGAAATGTACCACATTTTTCACTATCTATTCCTCCGTTGAGGGACATCTGGGTTGTTTCAGATTTCTGGCTATTATGGCTAGAGCACCAGTGACCATGGTTGAGCAAGTGTCCTTGTATGATGAAGTGTCCTTGGGTATGGCTAGATCTTGAGGTACATTGATTCCCATCTTCATGAGGCACTGCCGCACTGATTTCCATATTGGCTATACAAGATTGCACAGTAGGAGTTCTTAAGGAGTCTAAGTCTTAAGGAGATATTGAAAGTTTCAATTCTTGATGTTTTGGGGAGTAACTTTCCTCGTTTTTTCCTCCTGTGGGGACGCAGTGGTCTGACTTAGGAGCTGCTGCTTCTGTCTTCAAAGCTGGCAGTGATAAACTGTGTCCTCCTCATACTCCCCACCTCATAATGCCTGCAGTAACCTCCCTGTTTTAATCATATCTGTGGGTTTCATATAACCAGTAGTAGTCAGTTTAGTGGAGGAAAGAGCTAGGATCTGACCATATTCCCCGTCCTTCTGAATTTGGTTCTAATTTGGGTGCTCTGTTTTTCCAGGAGGTAAGGTGTTTCCTGGCAGCCCCAGGACATTTTACATTTACATTAGCCCCAGCTTACATTTGCTCTGGCCAGGTCTTCCCAGCTCATACTGCATGGAGTCTCCAAGGACAGTTTTTCTTCATCTAACATAGCTTAGATAACATTATTTTGCTACGCAGTGAGTAAATGCATTTGATTGAGACATGTAGTTCACCAATCTCTTGTTTATAGTTCTTGGAAGTCTTGGTTTAGTGGGAAGGAAATGCCTTGGGGAGGAGGGCATAAAGAGGCTAAGTAGCCTCCATTTTAGTGTCTTGGCTTTGTAGCATCTAGACTAGGACACTGTAATTGAGTTGGCTCTGTGTGTAACTAGTGAGCTGGCTTTTCAGTGATGCCTTCAGAATCAAGTTGTTCTTTACATGAAATCTCATTGCTCCATCAGTGAGACGCTATTGTAACCATGGGGTTTCACCATGCATCAAATACACACCCCGTCGAGGTTGTGGGGAATAGAGGCTATGAGGTTGGGGAGGAGTTACATGGGATATCACTGTCTCACTTCTATTGTAAGTACCCTAAAGGTGTACTAAAGCACTTCCCTGGGGTATCTCGCAGTGCTGTTGGCTAAACCCACAGTTTAAGCAAGCTGTGTACTGCAGGGCTTAAGCTCTAACACAGTTCCAACAATAGGCATTTTGTTTTGTTGTTTTATTTGAGACGGGGTCCCTAATATCACCTGCGGCTGGCCTCAAATTTGTGAATCTCCTACTTCCTATATGTCATCATGACTGGCCTGGGTTTATGTTATAATGAAATCACGAAAATGTTATTTTAAAATGTCACTTGGGGGTGGGAGGGCTTTTGTTGCCCAGCCTGCTGTCCTGGAGAGAATTGATTCCTGCTAACTGTTCTCTGACCTCCACATGTGCCCTGTGGCATTCCCCTCCCCCACAAAAAATGTTGTAAAAAAAGTTATTAGGTCTCTGTTATAACTGCAGGTTGTAATGTGCAATTCAGCAAGACAGTAAACTAATTTTTTTCACTGGAGAAATAGAAAACTCAAAGCAACAAAGACGCCATGCCATGTCTAATCCTGACTTCAAGGCACTGGTAATTTTTAATATGACAATATTAATTTAGTACACGTTAAGTAAGGTAAAGTTTTCTTTGGCTCTCTCCTCTAACCGAATGAGCTTTTCTCTCTTGTTCTGGTTTGTTCCGAGTGTTGAGCACAGTGTGGGTGCTCCCTATGGTGGGTGTCAGTAAATATCTGCAGTCTCACTGCCTTTCCTCCTGGCTGTGAGCAAGCTCCTCACAATAGGCAGCCTAAGGAGGAAAGGCTTGCTTTTGGCCCAGCTTGAGGGCATAGCCCAGGGATAGCCAAGACCTGGCATCAGGTGCAGAAAATAGTGGGTTTCATGTACCTGGAGTGGGGGGGGGGAGAGAAAGAGAGAGGTAGGGAGGGAGAGACAGAGAGAGAGAGACAGAGATGAGTGACGGTGCTTAGCTCTTTCTCATTCTCCTTTCTTTCTGAACGGGACCCCAGCCTGTGGGATCGTCTCTGGAGACATTCACGTCTCTGGAGACATTCACGTCCATGTGCGGAGGTGCGTTTTACATGATTCCATTGTCTTGTCAAGCTGCCAGTGAAGGCTGAACATCAGGGTTACCGAATGGATGCGTGGATAGGCAGTGTGCACAGTGCACACTGCGGCTTCGGCTGCTTCTCACTGCTGCCTAGGCTGGCATCTGCTGTGACTGCTCACGAACTGCTCGAGCAGGAGAGTTGAGCTCTTCCTTCCTGTGCTGTTCCTAAGGACAGGATTGTTCCTAATTGACCAGGAGTGGTTTAGAGTAGTAAGAAAGCTGAAAATATCCACTAGTTTTAATTCTAGGGCTTACTGGAAGGTTTTGGTACATTTCTGTCTTAGAGACATATAAAATGCAATGAAGAGAAATGCAAGCAGTTGTTAGGAATTGAGAGGGATTTAGTTTTTGAGAAAAGTCTCACATCACTTAGAGTTTCTGGGTTTAATTAATTGAAGAGTACCCTGAAATTAGAAGATGAATAAATACTTAACTGTATGATCAGGACTTTTGAAAGAATTTATTTACAAATTATAAAAGTAACACTTGTTTAAAAAGAGTTTAAATAGCAAGGAAAATGTTCTGTGAAATGTGAATCATTACCAAGAATGGAGAGGAACTTTTAAATGTTCGCCCTTGAATTTTATGTATGTACATTTGTACACACACACACACATAAACTAAGAATATGTCGTAGATGGTTAAAAACACAATTGGCTCATGTTGTAGGTAGTCTTCAACTACATTGCCATACGAGTATACTCTTTCAGTTCAGAAAGTCTTCGTTTAAATTCTTTGTTTACTAGCTATATTTTTAAAAAAAATTAAATTCTTTTCAGGTGTATGGGTGTTTTTGTCTGTGTGTGTGTGTGTGTGTTAGTGCACTATACACTATGTAATCCCTAAGGAGTCCACAAGATGGCATTGGCTCCCCCAGGACTGGACTGTAGACAGCTGTGAGCTGCCATGTATGTGCTGGAATTGAACCTCGTCCATCGGAAGAACAGCCAGTGTTCTTACCTGCTGAGTCCTCTCTCCAGCCTCTTCTAACAGTATTGCTTTGAAACCTACTGTTAAGGGATTATTGCAAGGTTAAATAATTTATTGTTTAAAGCACTACAGAAACTAGTCCCTGCTAATGTAGGAACCCCAGGTAAGGAACTGCCCGCTGCCTACTAACCCCCTTTTAAAGCCTGCCAGATCAGATCTGGGGACCCCAGTCTGCACTCCCTCCCCTGGGTTCCGTACATATCTTGGTTTATAACTTTGGAAGAAGACTTTGCCTTTACCAGAGGCCAGGTTAGACCTAGGTACTCCTAGCTCCCAAAACCCCAGAAGGTATATCCTACTGGACATAAAGACATGCTAGTCACCAGAACCGCAGGGCATTTAGGCCATAAAACCAGAGAGGAAAGAGAAACCAGGAGCAAAACACCCATCCAACAAAGACAAATGCAGGGAATCAACACCTAGACCTGTGATCACCCCAAATCCAGATGCCTAAACTCCAGTGGAAAAGCACAATAACAGGGCTGGAGAGATGGCTCAGTGGTTGAGAGCACTGCCTGCTCTTCCAAAGGTCCTGAGTTCAATTCCCAGCAACCACATGGTGGCTCACAACCATCTGTAATGAGGTCTGGTGTCCTCTTCTGGCCTGCAGACATACACACAGACAGAATATTGTATACATAATAAATAAATAAATAAATAAATAAATATTTAAAAAAAAGAAAAGCACAATAACAGAAAAGGCAATATGGCACCGTCAGAGCCCAGTTACCCTACAACAGCAAGACCTGAAAATGCCAACACAGCTGAAGCACAAGAAAATGACCTTAAAAATGATTTTATGAAGATGATAGAGGTCCTTAAAGTGGATATGAAAAAAAAAATCTCCTAAAGAAATTGAAAAAGACAAAGAATTGGAAGAAGTCAGTAAATCCCTAAAAGAAAGCCAAGAAAAAAAAAAAAACAGATGAAGAAAACCAAGACCTGAAAATGGAAATGGAAGCAATAAAGAAAACACAAAGAGAGGAAATCCTGGAAATGGAAAATCCAGGTAAGTGAACAGGAACTATAGATGGAAGCATCACCAACAGAATACAAGAGATGAAAGAGGGAATCTCAGGTGTTCAAGACAGGAAAGAAGAAATAGATTCATCAGTCAAAGACAATGTTAAATCTATAAAATTCCTAACACAAATAATCCAGGAAATCTGGACACTATGAAAAGACCAAACCTAGGAATAATAGGAATAGAAGAAGGAGAAAAAACCCAGCTCAGAAACCCAGACAATATATTTAACAAAATCATAAAAGAAAATTTTAACCTAAATAAAGACATGCCCATAAGGTACAAGAAGCTTACAGAACACCAAATAGATTGTATCAGAAAAGAAAACCCCCTCACCACATAATAATCAAAACACAAAACATATAGAACAAAGAGGCCAAGCAACATATATAAGGCAGACATATTAGAACCACACCCAATTTCTCAACGGGGACCCAGAAATCCAGAAGGGCCTGGACTGATGTCTTGTAGACTCTAAAGCCATGGATACCAGCCCAGACTACTATACTCAGCAAAATTGTTAATCACCATAGATGGAGAAGACAAGACATCCAACAGAGGGCTGATTTCAAAATGTATAAAGAATTCAAGAAATTAGGTTTCAACAAACCAAATAATCCAATTATATAGTGCGGTTTTGTAGAATATTATTTTAAGATGTTACGTTTATTTGTTTATGCTGTGGTATATTTTTTTTAATGATGCAAAACTGTGTTGCGCTCTTCTATGTTGCATTTTTTTTTAACTCAGTGAAGCAGTGGTACCTTGCCTGTCTAAAACACATGATGGTCTAATAAAGAGCTGAATGGCCAATAGTGAGGCATGAGAAGGAAGAGGCAGGGCTGTCAGGCAGAGAAAATAAATAGAAGAGGAAATCTGGGAGAAGGGATGAAAGAACAAGGAGAGGAGGACGCTGTGGGCCAGCTATGCAGCCACTCAGCCATTCAGCCACCCAGCCACCCAGTCACACAGCTACACAGCCACACAGTCACCCAGCCACCCAGACACACAGCCACACAGCCACACAGCCACACAGCCACCCACACAGCCATACAGCCATACAGCCACATAGTCATACAGCCACACAGCCACATAGACAC
>JABTXL010016972.1:5332569-5406753 GCA_025134845.1 Neodon shergylaensis | reverse complement strand
CTTAACCAATGAAATCAACAGATTGATATATGACACTCCCACATCACATGGTAGTCCATGCCTTTAATCTTGGCACTTGGAAGGCAGAGACAGGTGGATCTCTGTGAGTTCAAGGCCAGTCTGCATAATGAGTTCCAGGATATTCAGGGCTCTGTAGAGAGATCCAGTCTCCAAAAAAACCAAACCAAATAAACAAAACAAAACAAAGTTAAAATAAGCCTTGAATTTTCCAGAACACTGTTTGTTTGTTTGTTTATTAAGCGTACACAAGCGTTTTGCCTGCACGTCTCTATGTGTACTGTGTGGATGCTAGGAATGGAACCTGGGTCCACTACAAGAGCAGCCAGTGCTCTTGACCACTAAGCAGTCTCTGCGGTCCATGATGGAACACTCACACTGTCGCTGAGCTCTTTTTGGAATACCAGAGATTTGTTTCACTATAAAGGGTGGGTGCCTCAGCAAAGAAGGTATTGTGTCAGCTTCAATAGAAAGGGGAAAATGATCTCCACTCTATAAATATAATAACAAGATTATGTGCTTTTATTTAACCCTTCATTCTTACCCTCCCAGGTTTTTTTTTTAAATCTTCCCAGTTTTATACTGACAAAAAGAAGTCATTCCACTTTAAAAATTATTAACATTGTAAAGGAATGTTGAAAAATGTTTCTTATTTTAGCCATAATGCTAGCCCTTTTCCTTTACATTGTAGAGTTCTGGAAGAGTTACTAAGATTTAGTAATAAAATCTTCTGAAACATTCACTTCCATCTTAGAGAAAATTGTCAGTTAATAAAGACAATGAGATGGTAAATTGAAGTAGATAGACTTCTCAAAACAGTGGCCTTTATTAACACTTAAAATATGCTTGAAAGCAGTAGTCACATCATTCCAGAAAGGAAAGATTTATAGTTGGCATGTGCTGTACGTAAAGGGTGATCATATAACCTGGCCCGTTTAGACCCTTTTCTTTCTTTCATGTTCAGTCTTCGTTTCTCTACGTGTAGATCTTTGCTGACACCTGTATTTAAATGTCTTTTGGCCATTTGAAATTCTTCTGTTGAGAATTCTCTCTTTAGATCTGCACCCCATTTTTTAAATTGAATTATTTGGTATTTTGATGTCTAATTTCTTGAGTTCTTTATACATTTTGGAGATCAGTCCTCTGTCAGATGTGGGATTGGTGAAGATCTTTTCCCATTCTGTCGGGTGCCTTTTTGTCTTCTTGACTCTGTCCTTTGCTTACAGAAGCTTTTCAGTTTTAGGAGGTCCCATTTATTATTGTTGCTTTCAGTGTCTGTGCTGCTGAAGTTATATTTAGGAAGTGGTCTCTTATGCCAATGCATTCAAAGTTACCTCCCACTTTCTCTTCAGTCAGGTTCAGTGTACCTGGATTTATATTGAGGACTTTGATCCTCTTGGACTTGAGTTTCTTGCATGACAACAGATAAGGATCTATTTACATTCTTCTACATGTTGACATCCAGTTATGCCAGCACTATTTGTTGGAGATGCTTTCTTTTTTTCATTGTACAGTTTTAGCTTCTTTGTCAAAAATCAGGTATTCATGGGTGTGTGGCTTAATGTCAGGGTCTTCAATTTGATTCCATTGGTCTACTTGTCTGTTTTTGTGCAAATACCAAGCTGTTTTTATGACTCAGTAGTAGAGCTTGAAGTCAAGGGTGGTGATGCATTCAGAAGTTCCTTTATTCTACAGGATTGTTTTAGCTATCCTGAGATTTTTATTTTTCCATATGAAGTTGAGTATTGCTCTTTTGAAGTCTGTGAAGAATTGTGTTGGGATTTTGATGAGGTTTGCATTGACTCTGTAGATTGCCTTTGGTAGGATAGCCATTTTTATTATGTTGATCCTACCTATCCAAGAGCACAGGAGATCTTTCCATTTTCTGATATATTCTTCAGTTTCTTTCTCCAAAGACTTAAAGTTCTTTTCATACAAGTCTTTCACTTGTTTGATTAGAGTTACCCCAAGATATTTTATGTTATTTGTGGCTATTGTAAAGGGTGATGTTTCTCTGATTTTTCTCTTGGCCTGTTTATCATTTGTATATGGGAGAGGGCTACTGATTTTTTTTTTGAGTTAATCTTGTATCCTGCTACTTTACTGAAGGTATTTATCAGCTGTAGGAATTCCTTGGTAGAATTCTTGGGTCACTTATATATACTCTCATATCATAAGCAAATAGCAAAAGTTTGACTTCTTCCTTTCCTATTTGTATCCCGTTGATCTCCTTTTGCTGTCTTATTGCTCTGACTAGAATTTTGAGTACTATATTTAATAGGTATGGAGAGAGTGGACATCCTTGACTTATTCCTGATTTTAGTGGAATCGCTTTGAGTTTCTTTCCATTTAATTTGATGTTGGCTATTGGGTTGCTGTATATTGCCTTTATTATGTTTAGGTATGTTCCTTGTATCCCTGCTCTTTCATAGACCTTTATTGTGAAGGGGTGTTGGATTTTGTGATTTTTTGTGGAGCTTTTGTTGTATCTAATCAGATGATCACGCATTTTTTTTTCCTTTCAGTTTGTGTATATGGTCAGTTACATTGATGGATTTTTGTATGTTTATGTTGAAGCATTCCTGCATCTCTGGGATGAAGCCTACTTGATCATGGTGGATGATCCTTTTTTTTTTAAATGTGTTCTTGGATTCGGTTTGCCAGTATTGGTATTTTATTGAGAATTTTTGCATCAACACGAGAAAGGTTTATCTCTGTTCTCTTTCTTTGTTGTGTCTTTGTGTGGTTTGGGTATCAGGGTAACCGTAACATCATAAAAGGAGTTTAACAATGTTCCTTTTGGTTCTATTGTTTGGAACAATTTGAGGAGTAGCTTTTCTTTGAAATTCTGGTAGAATTCTGCACAGAAGCCATCTGGTCCTGGGCTTTTTTTGTTTAAGAGATTTTTAATGAGTGCTTTTGTTTCCTTAGGGGTTATAGGTCTATTTAAGTTGTTTACCTGGTCTTGATTTAATTTTGGTATGTGGTACCTATTCAAACATTGCCCTTTTCTTTTAAATTTTCTAATTTTTCTGGAATACAGGTTTTTGTAGTATGACCTAATGATTCTCTGTATTTCCTCAGTGTCTGTTGTTGTGTTCCCCTTTTCATTTCTGATTTTGTTAATTTGGATATTCTCTTTCTGCCATTTGCTTAGTTTGGATAAGGGTTTGTCTGTTGTGTTGATTTTTCTCAAAGAACCAAATCTTTGTTTAATTTTTTTTTGGTATCATTCTTTTTGTTTCTATTTTTATTGATTTCTACCCTCAATTTGAATATTCCTGTTGTCTACTCCTCCTGGGTGAGTTTGCTTCTTTTAGTTCTAGGGCTTTCAGGTGTGCTGTTAAGTTGCTAGTGTGAGATTTCTCCAAATTCTTTTTGTGGGCCTCAGTGCTATGAACTTTCCTCCTAGCACTGCTTTCATAGTGTCCCATAAGTTTGGGTTTATTCTCATTGAATTGTAAAAAGCCTTTAATTTCTTTCTCTATTTCTTTTTTGACTCAGGGGTGATTCACCTGAGAATTATTCATTTCCATGAGTTTGTAGGCTTTCTGCAGTTAGTGTTGTTGTTGAATTCTAACTTTAAGGCATGGTGATCTGATAAGATACAGGCGCTTATTGAAATTTCTTTGTATCTGTTGAGATTTGCTTTGTGACCAAATATGTGGTTGATTTTAGAGAAGGTTCCATGAGGTGCTGAAAAGAAGGTATATTCTTTTGTGTTTGGATGGAATGTTCTATAGATGTTTGTTAAGTTCTTTTGAGTCATAACATCTGTTATTTCCCTTATTTCTCTGTTAATTTTCTGTCTGGCAGACCTGTCCATTGGTGAGAATGGGGTGTTGAAGTCTCCTACTATTAGTGTGTGGAGATGATGTGCCATTTAAACCTCAGTAATGTTTCTTTTACATGTGTGGTTGCTCTGGTATTTGGGACATAACTGTTGAGAATTGAAACTTCATCTTGATGGATTTTTCCTGTGATGAATATGAAATATACCTCCCCATTTCTTTAGATTAATTTCTGTTTGAAGCCTATTTTGTTAGATATTAGGATAGCTACATAGCTACACTAGCTTGCTTCTTAGGTCCATTTGATTGGGAAGTATTTTCCCAACCCTTTGCCCTGAGGCAATATCTGTCTGTGAAGTTGAGGTGTGTTTCTTGTTTTTAGCAGGTCAGCCTCTGTTGTTGTATCCATTCTTTTAGCTCAAGTCTTTTTATCAGCCCATTGATAATGACTCCATCTTGACATTCAGTTTTCCTCTTTTCCTCTGTGCTCCTATCATACAGCCATAAGCCACCCTAAGGTATGGTTGGAGAAGATCCTCACTAGAGCCATCACTCTCCTCTTTGATCCTTTAACTAAGCTCAGTAAGGATTCTTTCTTTTCAGAAATTGCTAGTGTGCGTGCGTGTGTGTGTGCATGCGTGTGTGTGTGTGTGTGTGTGTGTGTGTGTGAATATTCAAGGTCTCTGCCTGGCTCAGGATCACAAGCATACCGTTGTACCTGACTTCTGTTGTACCTGACTCTGTTGCTTCTGAAGATCAAATCTAGCTCCTGAAATTTATGAGACAGGCACTTCCTAATGGCCAAGATTAATAATAATAATAATAATAACAAATGGCAACAGATACTTGACAAAATTGGAGAAAAGGGAATACTGGGGCAGCCATTATGGACATTAGTGTGGAGGGTTCTCAAAAAGCTGAAAACAGGTAGGTTTACCACAAGATGCAGCTGTGCCTCTTGGGCATACGCCCAGAGGGCTGCACATCTTACTAGAGCACTTGCCCATGCTTACTGTTGCTCTGTTCATCATAGCCAGAACTCAGGAAGAGCCTGTTGCCATCAGGGTATGAATGGATGGTGAAGATAGGAGAGGATAAAGGTCTAACACTGGCTGACTGATATTGATGCTCTTCCCATTCAGGAAGGTCTGTTTATGTCTCTCCTATGCCTTGTCTTCTATTTTTGGAGATAAAGGTTTGCCAAATGGGTTTCGATCCACAGGTTGAGAACCAGCGTTCTAGTGTCTTCTGCTGGCTTTCCCTATCATCATAGACCTGTGTCCACAAATCAGAACTAGTGCGGAGATTTTGCCAGTTACCCAGTGTATGTATTCCAGTTATACATTATAGAATGAGAAGATAGCTACAGAGTGTGTACATGAGCGAGAACTGAGCTAAAACACCTTGAGCCTGTGATCTCCAACAAGTTCCATTGTGACTGGTGCAATTTGTCATTTCTGAAAATCTATTTTCCTTCACTTGATGGACAGTCACCCTGATCAAATAGTCATAGCTCCCTTTGGGAAAGTGAAGAAAAGGGTTGGTAGTATAAATTTGGTTTTTTATTAATTTTTTTAGTTAACATACACAGTAACGGTTTCACCATGGCACTTCCATACACAGAGGCATCTTCCTTTGCTCCTGCTTTTCTTCCCACCCCTCCCAACCATCTCCAAGTCCTTCCCGCTGGTCTCTTTACCTCCTTTCTGCTCTCATATCACATGCACACGTACACGTACATTCCACATATGAGAGGAAACGTAATTTTTATCTTTCTTTTTTCCCACTCCATTTCTCTCTCTTGTTCCCTCCTCTTTCCTCCTTTTAGATATCACCCATATTCAGGCAGCAGGGTCTTGGAATGAACTTCGCTATTTAAGAGACAGGCAGGCTGGAAATTAGTTCAAGTTTGGTGGCTGGCTCATGATGCTCATGTGTGATTCAAGCCAAGATTTCTTTGTGTGAAATTCAGGAGCAGTATAATCAGTCAACCAGAGAGCTTGATAGCCACTGAGCCCTGAGACCGTGCTGACCCAGTCTGAGGTCCTGGCACACCCTGACTCCATTGAGTTCAGGGAGCCACTGTGAAGGGTGGGCGATCAGCTCTTAAATAGTCAATCCACTCCAGCCTCCATTCTCTTCAGGCCTTTAGGATATTTTCCCTGGACTAGGAGGGTATTTCAACTCTATTTAGTACAGTCTGTCTTCATTTAGTATGCTTCATTCAGCCAAACAAGCAGGCTGTTAAAAACCACTGCTAGTCACTTATATTGACATACTGTATTTAGAATCTGTGGTGGTTTGAGTAGGTATGTCCCCATAGATTCGTATGTTTGAATGCTTGGCCCATAGGGAGTGGCACTCTTAGGAGATATGGCCTTGTTGGTAGGTGTGGCCTTACGGAGGAAGTGTGTCACTGTGGAGGTGGACACCATTGCTTCTGCTGCCTGCAGGGCAAGCTGTAGAACTCTGAGCTCCTTATCCAGCACCATGTCTGCCTGCATGGCTCTATTAAGATAGTGGATTATGTCTTTGAAACTGTAAGCTAATCCCTATTAAATGTTTTCCTTTAGAAGAGTTGACATGGTCATGGTGTTTCTTCACAGCAATAGAAATCCTAAGACAGAAGCTGGTACCAGGAGTGGGATGTCGGGTATTCTTGTGATAGGCCTGACAATACCATGTGTTTTGTTTTGAGGAATATGGACTTTGGGAGTTTGAGTTAGAAAAGTAATTGAACAATTTAATTGGGGCTTAATGGGCCATGCTAGTAGGAGCATGAAAGACAGTGTTGCTGAGTGTCATTTGAACTGTGGGGACCTGGCTCAAGAGGTTTCAGAGGAGAAGTTTAGTGTGTTGCCTAGAGATCATTCTTGGGATATTTTGGTGAAGATTGTGGCTGATTTTTGCTCTTGTCCAAAGCATCTACCTGAGGCTAAAGTGAAGAGATTTGGATTAATTCCATTGGCGGAGGAAATCTCAAAAAAGCCCAGTATTGACTCTGTTGTGTGGTTATTACTTTTATACAGATTTATAATAAATAAAAAAGGAGCAAACTGAGCAAGGAAAATTACAAAATGTACAATTTGAAGAGGAAAGGAGCACTAGGAAGTGGATTGGAGATAAATTGGTGTTGAAGGAGATAAACAGATTAAGAAATGGAATAAAGGGAGTGATAACCTCAGGACAAGGTCCCATACAGCTAAGCTTCCAAATTTTGAAAAAGGATTAAAGGAAGCTCAGAGCCCAATGTGGTTGAGTACACTTTAATCCCAGCATTCTAGAGGCGGAGGCTGGAGGATATTTAAATTCAAGGCCAGTCTGGTGTACAGAGTGAGTTCCAGGACAGGCAAGCTTAAGCAGTGCAGGAAACCATGGAAAACAGAAAGCTGATGAAGATGCAATTGAACGAGAGGGCCATGTTCCAGCCCAGGAAGCAGCAGAGCTTGGCAACTTCAGTCTTATGATTCTGGCTTTGGAGTCAAGGGTACAAGAAAGGGTAATGGCCTCTCTCTCTCTGAGACTAAGGAAAGATGCTGAGGTCAGGTGTGTGGTAGGGTGTCCTTGCACGGAGACCAGGAGAAGCCGTTGTGTGAAAGTGCGAACGTGGAACCTGGATTGCCTTGGAGACCCAGACACTTGAGACGCCAGAGTCGTGGCGTCCCTGCCAAGGAAAGCTGCTAGCAGGAGTGGAAGCTGCTCAAGAGAGAAGCGTGCTGCAGTCAACAAAAATGAAATCAGTTGAAGATCTGAAGAGTGTTTTGAATTCAGACATGGAGATGCATAGTTTTGAGTTTGCCTAGATGGTTTTCAGTCTTGCTTTGGTCCAGTATCTCCTCACTGTGCTTCTTTTTCTCCATTTGGAACAGTGATGTATCTCCCATGCCATTGTGTGTTTGAAGTTTGTGATCTGCATTTTGATTTTGCAGGGGATTATAGTTAAGAGATTGCATGAATCTCAGAAGAGACTTTGAACTTTGGACTTCGAAATGTTCCATAACAGGCTGTCCATATAGAACAATTGAGCACTTAAGATTTGTCTAGTAAATTAACTTTAAATTTAATGTGTGTGTCTGGAAAGCATGACACATAGAGACACTTGCATGTAAGCTTGGTGATGTCGGTTCAATCGCAGGAATTCCTGTAAGTTTTGCACAGGTAAGCACAGCTGCTGTGAGTTGATGAGTTCCACGACACTGTCATGCCTAAGGATAGCATTTGATAGCACTCTTTCCCATCCACAGCTCGTACATCTTTTATTCCCCTCCTTCTGTCTGTGAGCCTTTGAGGGATAATAAATGTCATGTTTAGGGTTGAGCACTCAACAGTTACTTATTCTCAGTACTTTGAGGAGTTTTGAGTCTCTGCAGTAACTGTTACCCACTATAATGAGAATCTTCCCTGGAAAGGATTTTTTGGTAGTGTGTCAAAGATTGGAGGTTGAGTATGTTCAGAGGGATGGTGTCAGAGATGGAATAGAAACTGATTTATAGAAGACTCTTTTTAGGAGAGTCAGTAAATATACCACTTTTCTTTTTAAGAGCCTTGATTATATATGTATGCAACTTTTTAGTAGTGAGCAATACAGATAACTCTTTCATCTTGGAGTATAGCAAGGAAGATAAAATATAATAATAAATCTTAAATGTGGTGTGTGTTATTAGAGAAATTGTATAGTACAGACTGACTTACATAAGCCCTTACAGCAAAAACAGTCTTGCTTGGGAAAATGCCTCACTTTGTAGAATAACTGGAAGTAAAATTGCATGTACTTAGCTGCATGACCTAATGTTTAGTTAGACATATCTGTCGAGAGAGAGAGAGAGAGAGAGAGAGAGAGAGAGAGAGAGAGAGAGAGAAAGGAAGAGAAGGGCAAAGGGAGAGGATGGGAGAAAGAGCTGGGAGGGGGAAGGGTGGAAATGGCGGGATGAGAAGAGGGGGGGAGAGAGAGAGAGAATGTGAAGAATGTGAGCCTGGCTTCCTTTTGTAATTTTATTTGCCCCTCAAGCATGATGGCTCCTCTGACAGACCCGGATGTCCTGTAAACCTGTTGTAATCACTGCTTTCAAGGGGAGCAGAGTTGCTTATTGATATTTTTATTTTTGGTGGAATCTCTTGTAGCACAGGCTGACCCCCCCCTGCCAAGAATTAGATTAGCTTACATTAAAATAGCAGCAACAGCTAGCTTTTAACTTTATGTGGGCAAAGATGGTCTTGAAACTCAGATTCTCTTGAGTCAACCTGAGCTCTGGGGTCACAAGCTTGTGTCAGCACTCCAGTTCTATGTGATGCCGAGAAGGGTGAAGGGTGTGTGCTGAGCAAGCCGGTGAATAACCGAGCTCCCATTTCTTGTCCTTCTGAGGGTTTTTGGGTTTTGTTTGTTTGTTTGTTTTTGTTTTTCGAGACAAAGTTTCTTTGTGTATCCTTGGCTGTCTTGGAACTATCTCTTGTAGACCAAGCTGGCCTCGAACTCACAGAGATCCAGCTGCCTCTGCTTCCCAGGTGCTGGGATTAAAGGCATTTGCCACCACCACCCTGCCTTCTATAGAGATGATCATCTCCTTACAGGACAGTTTGTTTCTTCTTTTGTACACTTTTTGCTTAGTTTTTTTTGTTTGTTTTTGTTTTTTGCCTGCCTTAATGAATTAGTGAGGACTTCTAATCCCGTGCCAAAGAGAGTGACTCATTGCCTTCCTTCTCAGCTCGGTAGAGAGATCTCCATGTTTCTAATCATTAATTACGGTAGCTAGAGGGGTTGTCTGAAGACACTCTTTATCAAGTTGAAGTGCTCCCCTTTATTCCTAGTGTAGTGAGAGTGTTTATGACTGTATATTGGATATTGTCTAGACTTTTTCTGCTGTTGACATGGTCATGTGGTTTTCTTCTGTACTCTATTGATTTGATGGGTTACATTAATTGATCTCTGTATGTTGACTCTGTTACACCACACTTGGTTGTGGGGCATAATTCTTTTATATGTTGTTGGATTTAGTTTACTGCTATTTTATTATAGATACTTGAGTCTGTATTCACTGAAGGTCTGATCTATAGTTCTCTGCCTGCTGTCATGTCCTGCGTGTTTTGGCCTTAAGGTAATAATGCCCTCATAGGACAAATTGAGAAGTAGTGCTTTCCTTTCCAACTTCTGAGAGAAATTGTGGAAAATTTGAATAATTTCTTTCTAAAATGTTTGGTGAAATTTGCCAGTGCATTTATCTGTGTTTGATGCTTTATCTCTTGGAAGAATCTTAATTATTAATTTTTGTCTGATTATCTAAATGACTCTCAAAAGCCAGTGAGTAATGACAACTGTACAGTTGAAGAACAAACTTAGGAATTAACCCAGGGGTCCTGTGCTTGTGTGAAGTCCTTTCCCTCACTGAAGACACGGTTGTCCCCACTGTACGATGTGAGAAAGGCAAAGGTGGCAGAAGAGAAAGCAATGCTTCGTTTCCATTTGACGTTGAAAAACGTAGAATGAAAGATATTTTAAAATAGATTTACTAAAACTCTTAAGGGAATTAATTTTATTCCCACCTATTTGTGTGTGTGCTTATGTCACAGCTTGCTTGCGAAGGTTAGAGGGCACCTTGCTGGATTCTCCTACCTAGTGGGTTTCAGGAATTGAACTCAGGTGTCAGGCTTGTCAGCAGCTTCCCCCTGAGCCGTCTTGCCAGCCCAAGGGAATCTTTATGAGATAGTTCAGCGTACTGTTTTCTCAACCAGAGGGGAAGTGACACCTGCTGCCTCATGCTCTTAGCCCACGCATCTCTTCATGGTTATGAAGGAGACTGTGTGTTAGGAGTGGCTCCTGAGTACACACTTCATTTCTGGGCCTCTTGTTTTACATGGCTATGGCTCTAATGAGTCAGCTGAAAAAACATTAAAAGAAGAAACCAGGTGGGGCTAGTGTGGATGGGGACTTTTCTGGTTACAAGCACAGTGAGACCCTACATTGATATCTGCCTGGTTTTCCCAGCTACTCTGGTGCTGACTGTGTAGGTGACTTAGTGGCTTCCAGCAAAGGAATGTGGTGCCTGCCTTGTTTCTTCTTGGCATACTTGGTGTGACTCTGCTCTGTTCAGGGCTGGGCACTGTTGAGCCGCTAGGACAGTGGTTCTCAATCTGTGGGTTGACCCAGGGCCTCATGGGAGCAGCATTTAAGTTGTAATTCAGAGCACCACATTAAAGTTCTGTTACAAATGTAGTTATATAATTGAAGGCACGTGCCACTAAATGATTAATAATCCTTGAGTAGCGTGTAAAACTCATTCATAATTCAGAGTGTAGGTTGGTAGATGTAGTCAGATCAAATTAATATTTCTTTGTAATTTGCTCTCACAAATAGAAACATTGTACTTTGCACCAACATCTATCACACATCCCATATTCAAATTAAACAGGACTAGAAAACACCAGTTTGTATTTACAGGTCTCTAACAAAGCTTGTCTGGAAACAATTGTAAGAATAAGAAAAACTCTCACAGCATCCTGTGTTCAGCTTTCAAGCAGATGCTGCAGAAGACTCCTGGAGAGTTTGCAGCATGAATCCTATCAGAGAAAGAAGAGGGGGTGAAGATAAACCCCATTTGTTTAGCATTATTCTATGACAGAGATTAACGTTTGCACTGACATTTGTGATGAAATCACGCTCTAGGTTCTGGGAGTGAGTTCAGTGTGGCCTCCTTGGACACGCGCAGGAGCCAGGACCTGATAGCACTGTCTAGGTCCTGCCTGTTGTCCTTGCCTTTGCTGCCTCTTCTAGCGGCCTGTGAGAAGGAAAGGGAGGAAGAGGAACGAGGAGTATGGAGTAAGCTTCCACTTTGGTCTTGAACTCATTCTGCACACTGTGGGTGTACAGCAGATTGCTTTTGTGAAATTTCCTCTTTAAGTCCCTGTTTAACTTAACTCTTCTCTTTTTGATGGATTTCATGTTTATAAATATTTTTTTCTCATATTTAGGAGTCTCCAAAAACTGTAGAATCGTTTGCTTCCATGCTGAGACACTCTCCGCTGACACAGATGGGGCCTGCCAAGGACAAACTGGTCATTGGGCGGATCTTTCATATTGTGGAGGATGATCTCTACATAGATTTTGGTGGCAAGTTTCACTGTGTTTGTAAAAGACCAGACGTGGATGGCGAGTAAGTAGAATCATTTCCAACTGACCATCAGTAAATTGCTTGTTCTGCAATCTTAAGGACCAGAGTTCCAACCCTGGAACCCCCACAGAAGGCCAGGTGTGGAGCATGCACTTGTAATCCCAGTGCTGGGAGGCGGATGGATCCCTTGGGCTCAATGCCCTGCCAGTATAGTCTACCTGGGAGCTGGAGGCCAGTGAAAGACACTGGCCTTTTCTATCAAAAGAGAATACGTGATGGACAGTGCCTAAGAAATGACATCTGGGATTGAGATGTTGACTTCTGGTCTCCATACTCTTGTGAATGCATACCTTCCCTACACATAGCTATAAAGGTTGATGTACCGCAAAGGCTTTGTTGATCACAGGTGATTTTTTAAATTAGCTTTGTTTTTTGAAAGTTTCATACGCACATGATACATTTTGGTTACTTTTTCCCGCTCTCTCTTATCTCCATCCTGATGAACACATTCTCCTTCCTCCCAGACCATTTTCAGGTTCATGACTTTTGGTTTTGTCATGTGACTCATTTAGTTTAACCAGGACCATCTGTGTGACCTCTGAATTCGAAGTACACACTGGAACTTGGGAAGGTCACCAGTGGGTACAGACTGCAAACAATGGCTTCCCCCTCCCTCAGTCTGTTACAGATAGCTCAGCCTCTGTTCATGCCCTTGCTTGCCTGTCGAAGAGCTCATTTGCAGATCTAATACAGGCACTGCAGCGCCTGTGAGCGCTTGATTGCAGTCCCTGTCTGGGTCTTGCCTGGACCATGGTACTTCGAAACTCTTCCTCCTGTCTTATGGCTCTCACAGTTTTCTGCCCCCTCTTCTGAAGTGTCGTTTGAGCCGTAGAGGGGATGCTCTAAATGTCTCTTTAGGAGAGTACAGTCAACCATCACTTCTGCAGCCGTTGGTCTCTGCATTCCGCAGGTATACAGTTTTAAAACCACAGTGTGGTCATGCTCATGGGATTCAGAAATAGGGTTCCTGGAGGAAACTGCCTTCTGCACTCGTTAAACAAGCCCTGGGTTTAATTGAGATTCTGCCTCAATTGATAATGTGTAACATGATCAAGGAAGGCACCCAATGTCAATGTATAGACCGACACATTCAAACACATACACACCCCGCACATATACATACAAATAGAAAAGAGGTTGTGCCTGGTGTGGTGGCATACGCTTTTAATCCTAGTTCTTGGAGGCAGAGACTGGTAGATCTTTTATGAGTTCTAGGCCAGTCTGGTCTCCATAGAGAAGTGGGGCTTCCTTTGCTTCCTGGAGTGGGAAGCAATGGCTCAGGCAAATGTTAAACACATTCAAACCCAGTCCAAAGTAGAAACTCCAGCTTGGGCATACCTGCAGTCCAGATTTCAGCACTGTACTGTGCGTGTGTGCTGCATAGCGTGGCTGAAGGGGTTGGTCTACATGTAAGTATTTAGGACATGGATGGTGTCTGGGAGGCAGATGTTCCTGTTATTTGGTTATTGAAATCCTATGGAGGGCAGATGTGGATGTAGGGCTTTTCTAAAGCTGTTCCTCGGGCATGTTATACCTATCTCTAGATAAAACCATTAGTAGACAGTTTCCTACCCGGTCAGATTTATTCTAACTTTCAGATACCTGAGATCCTTTGCTTTTCCTTTGAGGCACAGTCTTATTCTGTTGCCCTCACTGACTGGAACTTGGGCAGTTGTGCTTCTGCCTCCCTCCTGAATACTCGGGTTGTAGATGGAAACCACTACACTTGGCACTTTCTTTCTAAGGATGGGATTTTGTTATTTTTCATAGATAATTCTTTATGAATATTGGTTGGTCTTTTTCATTTAGTTAAAATTTTATAACATCTGTTTTGTCATTATGTCATTTTTTTCTTGAACACAATATTTCACAATGCCTTCAGAATGTCTTGAATAGAAAATTTCAGAATTATAGATTTGATTCTTATTCCTTATTTGCCAAATTACAAATTTTTATGTCAATATTTGAGATTAGATATTCTCTTATGTGGATTATGGTATGTATCGAATAGTGTAGCTTTAAATGGTTAAATGCTAGAATCTGTTGCAATATTTACCAAACCTTAGAATTTCATTTAAAACTATTCACACACCACTTGAGAGCACATTCTTACAGAATGACTGCTTGTAGCCCCACCACCATCTGCCCTCCAACGTGGACTTGACTACTTAACAAATCTTTTGGAAGGAGAAGGGATGGGCAGTTCACAGTGCTTTTGCAAAGATCTCTAGTATTTATCATAGTTGCTGTTTTCATTTACCTCTTGTTCTTCCCTCCCTCCCTCCCTCCCTCCCTCTTTTTCTACCTCCCTTCCTTCTTTTTGTATTTAAGTGAGTTAAATGTGTGCATCTCTTGGTACCTCTCAGTACCTACCTCTCAGCTCCTACTTTGACAAACCACCTGTCCAGTATCCAGAAATATCTCCTTAACTTACAAAGTACTCACAAAACTAATGCATTTATGAATGAAGATCATGAAGAGTGTTGTGCAAGGGTTGATATGCTCATTTATATATTCACCTACTCTTTCACACTTACTGCATCTCAGTGTCTGGGCCCTCATATCATCCATTCATTGTCTGTCTTTGTGAAGTAAAGATTCTCTCTAATGGTGGAAAGGGAATAGATAGCAAATACGTATATAAATTAGTTTAAAATAGCCGTAACCCACAAGGGGAAAAGGACAGTATGGAGACAAAATGCAGATGAGTAGAAAGTACTAGTCAAAAAAGGCCTTTGCTCACAGCCTGTGTTCGTGTCGACATGAAATGCTGTCAGGCGACCTTTTTAAAAACGATAAGCAGAAACTAAAGCTTACACACTGTCCCCATGCTGTGGACCAGAAGTGATATATCTAAGTGTGCCCAAGGAGTAGTTCAGTTCAGACACAATTTAACCTGGAGGGTTTGATTCTTTTCTTCTGCTGCCTACAATACATAACATGGATTTAAGAGAGAAACTAAGCCAGGATGTTCTTTGTCCAGCTTTTATTGTGTCATGAGGTATTTCTACTGTCTACAGAGTATTTATTAAATTTCTTGTATGTGTAGAAATGTTCTCCCTAAAATTCTTCAGTTTAGTATAGGTCTTCACAGGTGCTCGTCACTGAAGCTTTGAAAGTGCTGGAGAAAAATATAAGGCCGGTGTAGTTACTGTTTCCAGCTTGTTTCATTACTATCTGAATGCAAAACAAAATGTGTGCGTCGAAACTTCCAGAGAAATGTTGGCCTGACCTTTGTCACTGCCAGGAAGATAGTGTCACTGGAATGGGCATTATGAGCTGGTCTGGCAGCCGCTCACCTCCATTGTCCCTGTGTGTTTAGATTATATAGTTCGCTACAGAGGTCATGGATTCGAGAGATCTTTACATTCCTCTTCCATAGTGTCAGACCTCTGATGGACGGACTCTGAGTGACCGAATCTTCTGTTTGACTCATTTGAAGTCACTCTAAATAGAGCACGCATATTTATTTAGCACTCATAAGCTGCATCCTGACCTCGTCTTTTCTTCCGGTACTTTTAAGAATTATGTTTTATCTTTTCTCAGACTTCCTTCCCAAGGCCAGGATTACACTTGGGCATTACTTGTTAGGTAAATGCTTACACTAGGCTGCCTCCCCAGCCTGTCATTCAGGTGTTCGTGTGGTTGAGTGCATTCTAATTTAGGACATTTTCAGAATGGGAAGATACAGTGGATGATAACTAAAAGCTAGTAATGTAAGTTTAGGTATACATTTAATTTCTTTGTCACTGTCTTAGTAAATACGTTTAATGATATTTTAGACTTAGACAAATTGATAGGGATTGCAGACCATTTTGATTGCTTCACTATTCCCATGAGCTAAACACTCTTTAATAAGCCCCATAGTGTTTGTTTGCTTTATTTTGGCTATTGTCCTGTTTCTTTTTTCCCTTTTCCCCCATAGTTTCCTTTTTTATTGTTATTTTTATTTTATATTTTTTAATTGAGCTATACATTTTTCCCCACTCCCCTTTCTCCCTCCCTTCTCTCCTATCCTCCCCATACTCACCCCCTCCCAATTTACTTAGGAGAGCTTATCTTTTTCTCCTTCCTTAGTAGATCCATGTCTCTCTTAGGGTCCTTTTTGTTGTCTAGGTTCTCTGGGATTGTGGAATATAAGCTGGTTATCCTTTGCTTTATGTCTAATATCTGGTTATGAGTGAGTACATATTATATTTTTCTCTCTGTGTCTGGGTTACCTCATTAGAATTTTTTTTCTGTTTCTGTCCATTTGCTTGCAAATTTCAAAATGTCATTAGTTTTTACCATTGTGTAAATGTACCACACTATCCTTATCCATTCTTCAGCTGAGGAGTGTCTAGGTTGTTTCTAGGTTCTGGCTATTATGAATAATGCTGCTATGAACAGCAGCATGAGCACATGCCCTTGTGGCATGATTGAGCATCCTTTGAGTATATGCTCAAAAGTGATATTGCTGGATATTGAGATAGATTGATCCCTAATATTCTGAGAAACTGGCATATTGATTTCCTAAGCAGCTGTACAAGTTTGCACTCCTACCAGCAATGCAAGAGTGTTCCCCTTACTCCACATCTTCTCTAGCATAAGATGTCATCAGTATTTATGATCTTGGCCGTCCTGATAGGTATAAGATGGTATCTCAGAGTTGTTTTGATTTGTATTCTTTTTTTTTTTTTTTCGAGACAGGGTTTCTCTGTGGTTTTGGAGCCTGTCCTGGAACTAGCTCTTGTAGACCAGGCTGGTCTCGAACTCACAGAGATCCGCCTGCCTCTGCCTCCCAAGTGCTGGGATTAAAGGCGTGCGCCACCACCACCCGGCCTGATTTGCATTCGTTGATGGCTAAGGAAGTTGAGCATTTCCTTAAGTGTCTTTTGGCCATCTGAGATTCCTCTATTGAGAATTCTCTGTTTAAATCTGTACCCCATTTTTTAAATTGGATTATTTGGTATTTTGGTATCCAGTTTCTTGAGTTCTTTGTATATTTTGGATATCAGACCTCTGTCAGATGTGGGCTTGGTGAAGATCTTTTCCCATTCTATAGGCTGTTGTTTTTGTTTTGTCTTGTTGACCATGTCCTTTGCTTTACAGAAGCTTCTCAATTTCAGGAGGTCCCATTTATTAATTGTTTCTCTTGTGTCTGTGCTACTGGGGTTATATTTAGGAAGCGGTCTCCTGTACCAATACATTCACGGACACTTCCTACTTTCTCTTCTATGAGGTTCAGTGTGGTTGGTTTTATGTTGAGATTTTTGATCTATGGAATTGAGTTTTGTGCATGGCATAGATATAGATCTCTTTGCATTTTTCTACATGTCAGCACCATATTTGCTGAAGATTCTTTTTTTCCATTTTATAATTTTAGCTTCTTTGTCAAAAATCAGGTGTTCATAGGCATATGGATTGCTGTTCCAGTCTTCGGTTAGATTCCATTGGTTGTCTTGTCTGTTTTTATGCTAATACCAATCTGTTCCCATTACTGTAGCTCTGTGGTAGAATTTGAAGTCAGGAATGGTGATGCCTCTAGAAGTTCCATTATTGTGCAGGATTGTTTTGACTATCATGGGTTTTTTTTGTTTTTTCCATATGAAGTTGAGTATTGTTTTTTCAAGGTCTGTGAAAAATTATGCTGGGATTTTGCTGGGTATTGCATTTAATCTGTAGATTGCTTTTGGTAAGATTGCCATTTTCAGTATGTTAATCCTACCTACCCAAAAGCATGGGAAATCATTCCATTTTCTGATGTCTTCGATTTCTTTCATCAAAGATTTAAAGTTCTTTTCATACAGGTCCTTCACTTGTGTGAGTAGAGTTATTACCCCAAGATATTTTATGTTATTTGTAGCTATTGTAAAGGATGATATTTCTCTGATTTCTTTCTCAGCCCATTTATCATTTGTATTTAGGAGGGCTGATGATTTTTTGAGTTAATTTTGTGTCCTGCTGCATTATTCAAGGTGTTTATGAGTTGTAGAAGTTCTCTGGTAGAATTTTCGGGGTCACTTATGTAAACTATCATATGATCAGCAAATAGTGAAAGTTTGACTTTTTATTTTCTGATTTATATCCCTTGATCTCTTTTTGTTATCTTATTTCTTTAGCTAGAATTTCAAGTACTATATTGAATAGATATAGAAAGAGTGACAGCCTTGTCTTGTTCCTGATTTCAGTGGAATCGCTTTGAGTTTCTCTCCATTTAGTTTGATGTTGACTGTTGGCTTGCTGTATATTGACTTTATTATGTTTAGGTATTTTTCTTGCATTGCTGCTTTCTCCAAGACCTTTATCATGAAGGAATGTTGTATTTTGTCAAAGGCTTTTCCAGCATCTAATGAGATGATCATGTGTTTTTTTACTTTTAGTTTGTTTATATGGTGGATTACATTGACGAATTTTCATATGTTAAACCATCCCTGCATCTCTGGGATGAAACCTGCTTGGTCATGGTGGATTATTTTTCTGATGTGTTTTTGAATTTCGTTTCCAGTATTTTATTGAGTATTTTTGTATCAATGTTCATGAGGGAGATTGGCCTATAATTCTCTTTCTTAGTTATGTCTTTGTATAGTTTGGGTATCAGAGTAACTGTAGCCCCATAAAAAGTTTGGTAATGTTCCTTTTATTTCTATTGTGTGGAACAATTTGAGGATTATTGGTATTAGTTCTTCTTTGATGTTCCTGCAGAATTCTTTGCTGAAACCATCTGGTCCTGGGCTTTTTTTGATTGGGAGACTTTTGATGACTGTTTCTATTTCCTTAGCAGTTATAGGTCTATTTAATTTGCTTTTCTGGTTTTGATTTAATTTTGGTTTAGCCAGAAAATTGTCCATTTCCTTTAAGCTTTTCAGTTTTGTAGAGTACATGTTTTTGAAGTATGACCTGATAATTCTCTGGATTTCCCTGTGTCTGTTGTTATGTCTCCCCTTTTCATTTCTGACTTTGTTAATTTGGATGTTCTCTCTTTGCCTTTTGGTTAGTTTGGATAAGGGTTTGTCTGTCTTGTTGACTTTCATGAAGAACCAACTCTTTGTTTCGTTAATTCTTTGTATTGTTCTCTTTGTTTCTATTTTATTGATTTCAGCATCAATTTGATTATTCCTGTCGTCAATTTGATTATTCCTGTCGACTGCTCCTCCTGGATGAGTTTGCTTCCTTTTGTTCTAGAGCTTTTAGGTGTTCTGTTAATTTGCTAGTGTGAGATTTCTCCAACTTCTTTATATAGACATTTACTGCTATAGACTTTCCTCTTAGTACTGCTTTCATAGTGTCCCATAAGTTTAGGTATGTTGTACCTTCATTTTCATTGAATTCTAGGAAGTGATAATTTCTTTCTTTCTTCCTTGACTCAGGAATTCTTTTGGTTCAGTTGAGCATTATTCAGTTTCCATGAGTTTGTAAACTTTCTGAGATTTGCATTGCTGTTGGATCCTAGCTTTTAAGCCTTGGTTATCTGATAAGATACAGGGCGTTTTTCCAATTTTTTTTTTGTGTCTGTTGAGATTTGCTTTGTGACCAAGTATGTGGTTAGTTTTAGAGAAGGTCCCATGAGGTGCTGAGAAGAAGGTATATTCTTTTGTGTTTGGGTAGAATGTTCTATAGATGTCTGTTAAGTCCATTTCAGTCATGACACATTTGTTAGTGCTCTTATTCCTCTGTTAAGTTTCTGTCTGGCAAACCTTTCCAGTGTTGAGAGTGGGGTGTTGAAGCCTCTCAGTGTAGTGTGTGGGGCTTTATGTGTGATTTAAGCTTTAGTAATGTTTCTTTTATGAATGAGGGTGCCCTTTTATTTGGGGCATAGATGTTTGTTGCGGGAGCTCCTTCCGCTCCTTCAGCCAATAGCCGCTGAGATACCAGCCCATTGGGGTGTGGTCTCTCTCCCTTTAAAAAAGCGGCCACTTCCCTCTGCTCTCTCTCTGGCTTCCGGCTCCGCTTCCTGATTGTGCAGAGGGCTGTTGTCTAGGACGGTGATCTGTAAGTTTTCCCCTTTAAATAAATAACCATTCTAGTAATCATAATTCCAAACTGATGTGGGTTTGTGACTTACGCCTTCAGATGTTCAGTATTGAGACTTCATTTTGGTGGACGTTTTCCTGTGACAAATAGGAAATGATCTTCTTCATTCTCTTTTAACTAATTTTAGTTTGAAGCCTATTTTGTTAGGTATTAGGATAGCTACACCAGCTTGTTTCTTAGGTCCATTTGATTAGAAAATCTTTTCCCTGTTTTTTACTCTGAGGCAATATCTGTCTTTGTAGTTGAGGTTTGTTTCTTGTATGCAGTAGAAGAATGGATTCTGTTTTTGTATCTAATCCGTTAGTCTGTGTCTTTTTATAGGTGAATTGAGCCCATTGATATTAAGGGATATTAATGACCAGTGATTGCTAGTTCCTGTCATTTTTACTTTTGTTAGTTGTGGTGGTCTTGTGTGTGTGGTTCTCTTCTTTGGGATTTTCTGGTGTGTGATAATCTATTTCCTGTGGTTTTGTAGGTGTACCTTGAGTTGGAATTTTCCTTCTAGTACTTTTTGTAGGGCTGGATTTGTGGGTAGGTATTGATTAAATCTGTTTTTGTCATGGAATATCTTGCTTTCTCCATCTATGTTGCTTGAAAGTTTTGCTGGATTTAGCAGTCTAGACTGGCATCCAGTCTCTTAATGTCTACATAACTCCTGACCAGAGTCCTCTGGTTTTCATTCTTTCTATTGAGAAGTCAGGTGTAATTCTGATAGGTCTGCCTTTATATGTTTCTTGGCCTTTTTCCTTTGCAGTTCTTAATATTCTTTCTTTATTCTGTATGTTTAGTGTTTTGGTTATCTTGTGATGAGGGAACTTTTTTTTTGTCCCGTCTGTTTAGTGTTCTATTTAAGTTTCTTGTATTTTCATAGGCATGTCCTTCTTTTAGGTTGGGAAAGTTTTCTTTTATGATTTTGTTGAGTATATTTTCTGTGCCTTTGAGCTAGACTTCTCCTTCTTCAATTCTTACTATTCTTAGGTTCAGTCTTTTCATGGTGTTCCAGATTTCCTAAAGATTTTAAGAATTTTTTGGATTTAACATTTTCTTTGACTGATGTATCTATGTCCTCTATTGTATCTTTAAAACACCTGAGATTCTTTCTTTCATCTCTTGTGTTCTGTTGTTTATACTTGCCTCTATAGTTCCTGATTGGTTACGAGATTTTCCATTTTTAAATTTCTCTTTGTTTGTGTTTTCTTTATTGCCTCTATTTTAGTTTTCAAGTTTGACCCCTTTCTTTCACCTGTTTGATTGCTTTTTCTTTTTGTTGTTTTTAAGGGATTTGCTGATGTCTTCCACTTTTTTTCCGTCTGTTCTTCCATTTCTTTAAGTGAATTTTTTTGTTTTGTTTTGTTTTGTTTTTCGAGACAGGGTTTCTCTGTGGTTTTGGAGCCTGTCCTGGAACTAGCTCTGTAGACCAGGCTGGTCTCGAACTCACAGAGATCCACCTGCCTCTGCCTCCCGAGTGCTGGGATTAAAGGCGTGCGCCACCACCGCCAGGCTAAGTGAAATTTTTTTATTTCCTCTTTAAGGGCCTCAATCTTCCTCATAAAGTTATTTTTATGGTCATTTTCTCTGCTTCATCTGTGTTGGGATGTTCAGGTCTTGCTATTGTAGAACTACTAGTTTCTTGTGGTGCTGTCTTGTTCTTTATGTTGTGGAGTGGATTCTTATCCTGATGGACCCATTTTTTCATCCAATCAGAATAGGCAGAGCCTGTGTTTCAGGGGTGTCCCTTTTCCTTTAATTGTAGTTGGGGGCTGTGGCTCTGTTGAATGCTTCAGGTGTAAGCAGGATAGAGACTTCTGTAATCATTCCTCCAGGTACCAACAGGCCCAAGGCTTAGATGGTCGCTCCTCCTGGTACAGGCATGGTGTGGCTATTGCTCCTTTTGTCACTCCTCCAGTTGCAGTTGGGGCTGAGGTTGAGACTCTATGGTCAGTCAATCTCCAGAGGGCAGTGCTGTCACCACAGCAGGCCACGGCATAGCTGAAGCTTCATCTCCTCTATTGTCTGTTTCTTAACAGACATGGCTGTGGTTGGCCATGAACTTTCGGGGAGTCTTCTGCTTCAACCTCCCAAATTCTGAGGTTATAGGTGTGTGCCACCAAACCTGGATTTAGCTTTTGTGTGTATGTGTGTGTATGTATGTGTGTATGTGTGTGTGTATGCATATATGTGAATTATATTTTTTAAACAAATGTTTTCCAACCTTTGCACCAAAAAGTCCTAGTATTTTGCAGAAAGACTTCAGGGTTGTGTGTGAGTCGTAGAAAGTGCTGACAGTTACATGGCTGGGGCAGACTGAGTGGCCACTGGCAATAGCACCAGGATTTATCCCTACTGCATGTACTGGCTTTTTGGGATCCTATTCTCTTTGGATGGATACCTTGCTCAGCCTAGATATAGTAGGGAGGGCCTTGGACCTTCCTACAAAGCAATATGCCTTACCCTCTCTGAAGATTGGATGGGGGTGGAGTGGGAGACTGTGTAGAGGGAATGGGAGGAGGGGAGGGAGTGGGAACATGCATTGTTATGTATAATGATATTATTGATTAATAAAAAAACGTAAAAAGAAAACAAAAAATCTCTAGAGTTGATTTTCCTAAGAACTGATTGAGCAAAGATATTTGAAGGTTGAGAAGCAAAGCTAAGAGTGGCATCACCCACCTACAATGCAGCACTGGGAACACCGAGGCAGAAGGTCACAGTCAGTCTGATGTGTATGCATAGTAAGTGCTGGACCAGCTCGGGCTGCAGAGTAAGGCCTTTTCTTAGACTCTCACCCATACATGCACACAAAAGATGAACAAAAGATTGTAAATTTTGGAAGGCATTGCTTTGTAGATGACTTCCTGTCTGGTTCTCTTTCCAGTGGTGGACCTGACAGACATAAGTCTTACAAGATAGGCAAGGCTAGGAAAGGAAGGTGGCCAGAGTTCCACTGTGGACCCTCACTCAAAGAGACAGCAATGCTCACTCTTGGTGTGTTTCTCATTTTGTCTCTTTTGTCTGAGTCTCCTTTGTTCTTATGTAACCAGAAGGCTTCTGCTATGATTTAGACAAAGCACTTTTTTCAGTATCTGCCTACCCTTTTCTTTAGATATTTTTTCTTCTGTCATATGCACACAATGTACACTCAAATAAATAGATTTGTTCCAGTGTGAATAGCACACAAAAACCCAGAATGTAGGTAATAGCATTGCTATTTTCCAAATGAATGAAATGACTTTCTGGGCATAATATGTTGCAGTTACACAATTAATTAATAACAAAGCAGATTTTCAGCCTAGGGCTCTGTGTTAATCCAGGGCCCGTGAGGGTTTTCTGCTTTTCCAATCATGAAACATAAAATCATTCACATGTCGTCAAAACTTAGTCTCACCTGCGCAGTCCGTTCTCTACCAGGGGCGCTGAAGGCAGTGAGAGATGGAGATGCAGATCTGCTAAAGGATGCAGGTAGTTCGCTATCGATGCTGGCTGTGGTGGCCATGATGGCTGTGGTCTGAGTGTGTGTGTGTGTTCTCCAAGATTCAGAGGTTAAAACATAATCACCAGCGTGATGCTATTAGGAGATCGGGCTGTTGGAAAGGGATTACGTCATGAGTGGCATTAGTGTTTTTGTCAACCCTTGAGAATGTCCTTGATCCTTCCTCCAGTTGAGGATGTAGTATCCAGGAATTTCCCTTCGTCACACAGACTCAGCTGCCACCTTTGGACTCCTTAACTCTTATAACTGTGAGGAATACGTTGCTGCTGTTTGTAAGCTACCATTTTCCTCAGGCTTTGCTGTGACATACTGACCTGACTAAGACAATGGTATTCCATGGTTTGACAGTGTTAGTACCAGTACGGTAATTTATAGCGGGCCCAGGATTTTTGGAATAAATCAAGATTGTAATTTTAATGCCAATAGTAGTTACAGAAATTGGTTATGTTTAGCAGTGGTTGGTAGCTAATGTCAGCATGCCTCTGGTGTGGGAGAATTGTCTGTATTCTGTCAATCATGTTATAAATAAACGCTGATTGGCCAGGCAGGAAATATAGGCAGAAAAACCAGACAGGAAGCAGAAATGATGTAATGAGAACAGGAGAATTCTGGGAGGGAGGAAGTTGATTCCTCCCACTCTTGCCCAGATCACTGAAGCAGCAGGATGTGAGCTGCCCCACTGAAAAAAGGTACTGAGCCACATGGCTAACATAGATCAGAAAAATGGGTTGATCAAGATGTGAGAGTTAGCCAGTGAGAGGCTAGAGCTAATGGGCCAATCAGCTTTATAACTTATAGAGATTTATGTGTGATTTTCTTTGGGGCTAAACAGTTGTGAAAAACCTGGTGGGAGGACAAAAACCCCAACAACAAACAAACAGGGCCTGGTCCCTGTTCATGTTACATAATGGCACCCAATGTGGATAACTCATGGTATTTAGAAATGTGATTTATTTTGCAGGGAACAGAAGTCTGTTGATATACATAATACTCAATTTTTCATTCTTTGATTGGTGCTTTTATAGAATGTAACAGCTTTAACTTCATTGGGCCTAAAACTTAACCTTGGTTTTTATGTCCTGAGGTCATACTTGCAAATATGAATTTCTATATTTTATCATCACACAGATACCATATAGAGTTACTGCTCAGTAAGCACATAACCCCCAGTTCTGTAATTTTGTTTCAACTCTCCTTTCCTGCTATGACGCCCGTTTCTACTCTCAAATCTCCTACATTTTCCTGTCCAGTGTACTGAAACCTGAGAAACTGGTTGTGCTGAAAATAAGGACAGCTACTGAGTAAGGCCCCAGGTGCTCGCACTTTAGCCCATGAGCTTCTGCGTATATTATGACAGCTGCTCAGCTCCGTTCTCATTGGCTCTGGGTGAAGTGTGGCTGCCCTGGGCTTTGCCTCTGTTCACTGGTCCACTTGGTAGGGCTGTCACATGTTAGAGCAGTGTCTGTCGAAGCAGCCGAGGTACTGAGTGTTTAAGACATGAGCATTTGTCACGGTAGAGACTTTAACACCTCAGTAGGAATAGTGGGGAAAGTAAGGTGGGATTATTGGATTCTAGATTGTGTTTGAAGAAGTGAAATTCTTACAGGGAACTTGTAAGTGGATCATGAAATTCCTTTAAAAATTATTAAGCCTAAAGAATAGCTTTATAGGGGGCTGGAGAGATGGCTCAGCGGTTAAGAGCATTGCCTGCTCTTCCAAAGGTCCTGAGTTCAATTCCCAGCAACCACATGGTGGCTCACAACCATCTGTAATGAGGTCTGGTGCCCTCTTCTGGCCTTCAGGGACACACACAGAAAGAATATTGCATACATAATAAATAAATAAATAAATTTTGGGCTGGAGAGATGGCTCAGAGGTTAAGAGCACTGACTGCTCGTTCAGAGGTCCTGAGTTCAATTCCCAGCAACCGCATGGTGGCTCACAGCCATCTGTAATGAGGTCTGGTGCCCTCTTCTGGCATGCAAGCAAACATGGAAGGAATGTTGTATACATAATAAATAAATCTTAAAAAAAAAAAAAAAAAAGAATAGCTTTATGATGTTGATTAGTTTGCTTGCTTTGGAATATACCTGCAAAACATTTATTTTTAAACAAACAGTATAATTTTTCATTGCGTCTAGAAACTTTAAGTGTGTATCTAGCAGATCAGTGGTTCTTAACATGTGGGTCACGACCCCTTTGAGGTCAAGTGACCTTTCACAGGGGTTAAGACCATCAAAAACCAGATATTTACATTATGATTCATAACAGAAGCAAAAGTACAGTTACGAAGTAGCAACAAAAATAATTTTATTGTTGGGAATCACCACAATATGAGGAACTGTATTAAAGGTTTACAGCCTTAGGAAAGTTGAGGACCACTGTATTACAGTTACCTCGGTATTATTAATGCTAATGATACATGGATTAGAGCTAATCTCTGCATCCTGAGATTGCATCCTCAGTGCCTGGTACAGAGAGTAAGCATACAAATAGCACCACGTTCATTGTTTGACCATGTTCTCCGGGAGTGGCGACTAGGGGTCAGTCTCCATTGCTTGCATCAGGGAGCCATTGCAGAGGGGCTGCTGACATGGGTGGGGGGTATGGGGAGAGCAAGAGTGCTGGCTGCCAGATGAAAGAGCCCATGTCTCCTGGGAACCCAAGCAGTTTAGCCAGCCCGGGTTAAGGAGGTGTGGTAGAAAATGTGGCAGGTGGACAGAATATAGGTTTTCAGTAACAGACATGCTGTTTTAAAAGGTGTGGCTTTATTTGGAAGGGGATAAACAGCCACTGAAATATTCTAACAGGTAACATGACTCACATTTGTGTTTCAGTGAGGTCACTCTGGAAGAGGTGTGGAGTGTTTATACTAGAGTTGGGTCTCTGAGGAAATGTTGGAAGAAGTGATGGCAGGGTGAATAAAGCCCTCGGCAAAGTAGAGAGCGGAGCCCGGTCTGGACGGGAGGCAGAGGTGGCTTTCAGACAGTATTCTAGTTCATTTGTGACTCAGTAGTGAGTTGAGCTGTACTGGGGGGTTGAACAGAAGGGTGTTATTTTTGACATCCTGCTTGCTCCCATTAAGATTAAGATCAGTTTGATTCTGTCATTCTCATTCTTGGGCATTCAACTTCTAATTAGTTACCAGGCTAGGAGCGCGTCCACCTTTTCCAAAGTACAGAATCCCCACAGTTCATCAATACATATTGATTTGTCAAAGTCTCAAAACCTTTTCATTTCATTATTATATTTTCATTTTTAAGGAATTGCAAGCATTTCTGTAAAATCATCCAGCTCAGCTGTATAAGTAAAAAGTCCTTTTATTTATTAATGTGTAAATGAGGCTTGTGCCTCTTTAATGCATTATATCTACTCTGGCATCTCTATCACAACACACGTGATTGACAGCTCTGAAAATCGAGTTTCAAAACAAGCATGATTGGCAGCTGCAAGGTAACTTGCACGTGCCCTGAATGTTACTTGTACTTTTGTTTGACACTGGGTGGAATAAACAAGCTCATTTCCCAGTCTTTGTTTCTATTTCAGGTTATGAAATATATAGGGTCAAATAGAAAGTGGAGTATATAGTGGATGTTTCAAAAACTCAAGTTTTTAAGGTGTATATTGGCAAAGAGAAAATAAAAGTTTGAATTGAGTCTCTTTACTTCGGAAGAGAAAGAACACACCCTAAAAGCATGTCTATTTTTGTCTAGATTGGTGATTTAGACTCACCTGTGACCTAGCTCTTCTGTAACACATCTTCGATAATTTAAAAGTAAAAGGGTGTGCTGTATTTAAACGTTAAATAAAAGACAATAGTTATATGAACAATATGTTCACATGTGGTCAGATTGTACATTATGATCTTTTCTAGACACATGGGAGTTGTGGAAGCATGTGGTGTCGACTGCACATGGTATTAAGGGGTCAAGTTGTTCCCTTGCATATCATGGAAACGGCTTTTGGATTTTGCTATTAGCTTGGTTGCTGTAGACTCTTTGGATCTTGCTGTTGGCTTGGTTGCTGTAGACTCTGTTTTTGTTGCTACCAGAACTTACTGCTGTGTAGTTGTCACCTGTGTACTCTATCAGGGCGGAGATGGTCAAAAGAAATGTCTGGGAATTTTTGTGCCATTTCAGGACTAGAAAGGTCACAAGTGATCCAGCCATGTCTTGGTGTGGCTACTTCTCAAGGAGTGCAAGCCTTTTCAAGTTTTTCCACAAAACCTTTGACATTAAAACCTCAGTAGGAGAGGAGAAAAAGTCAAGGCTTCAGTCCTACACTTGGGTCAAGAGTGGAATTTCCAAATATTAAAAGTTGTTTTAATAGAAGATCTGTGTTCTATTTTAGCCTGTATAATTTTCCATTAATTCATTGCTACTTGGTAACATCTAGAGACTTGGAGAATAGTATTTCAGTACATATTTTGTAATTTGTGGTTATTATAACATAAATAATATTTCACGTTTGTTGAACATTCTCTATGCAAAATACATTATAAAGAAAATTGCTGGATGGAGGGGGGGAGGACCTTGGACTTCCCACAGGGCAGGGAACCCTGACTGCTCTTTGGACTGGAGAGGGAGGGGGAGGGGGAGGGAAATGGGAGGAGAGGAGGAGGTGGAAATTTTTAAGTAAAAATAAATAAATAAATAAACAACAAAAAAGAAAATTGCATGCATTATTTTCTTCACCCTTTTTATTACTCTGATATTAATACTGTTAGGAAACCTGTTTAAAGACACTGAAGAAACCAAGGCTAGCATTTGAAGTAACTTACCCCAGTGCAACGGCACTAGCAAGTAAGCATGCCTGAGCTAGCATAGCTCCTTTCTGCCCTTCGCATCCAGCTTTGCTGCTTCATGCTGTTCAGATTCACTTCCAGTAGAAGTACGTGTGCATGCATGCATGTGTGTATAATTTCATTTCTCCTCAGTAAACTTTTTGCATACTACAATATGTTGAATACAGTTCGAAGGATCTGTAGAGCATAGCAGCAATGCAGAAAAATGAGCAAATGCCCACGTGAATGAGGTCTTTAGAGAAAGAGTTAAGATGATTTTGTAAGCAGAAAAAAAGTCTTTTCTAAAAGATGGAACTTTAGAATCTAAAAGATGGAGAAGTTGTTGGGAATTAAGTAATGGAAAAACATTTCTGGGGAAGCAGCATGAAGTATGACAGAATCAGAATGCACACAGTGTGATTGTTGATATCAGTTTGTGTCTTAGTTAGGGTTTCTATTGCTCCGATGAAACACCATGACCAAAAAGAAAGTTGGGGAGAAAAAGGTTTATTTGGCTTATACTTGCATCGTTGGAGGAAGTTGGAACAGGAATTTTAGCAGGACTGGGATCTGGAGGGAGGAATTGATAACAGAGGCCATTGATGGGTGCTGCTTATTGGCTTGTTTCCTGTGGCTTGCTCAGCCTGCTTTCTTTTTGTTTGTTTGTTTTTGTTTTTGTTTTGTTTTGGTTGGTTGATTTTTTTTTTCGAGACGGGGTGTCTCTGTAGCTTTGGAGCCTGGCCTGGAACTAGCTCTTGTAGACCAGGCTGGTCTCAAACTCACAGAGATCCTCCTACCTCTGCTTCCCAAGTGCTGGGATTAAAGGTGTGCGCCACCACCGCCAGGCCAGCCTGCTTTCTTATAGAACTTAGGACAGCAGTCTGGGGATGGGCCCTCCCCCACTGATCACTAAATGAGAAAATGGCTTACAGCTGGATCTCTTGGAGGCAGTTCCTCAACGGAGGCTCCTTCTCTTGTGACTCTAGCTTGTCTTAAGTTGACACACAGAACCAGCCAGTACAGGGTGTAACAAGTTTTCCCAAAACTTAGTAACTTAGAATAGTAAACATTTGTTTGTCTCATGTAATTGATAGTATCCATGAATCAGTGATTGCCTTCGCTGAATGATTCTGGCTCATGGTCTCTTGGGAAGTTCATTTGAGGTGTTTGCCTGGTAGACAGTCATCAGAAAGCTTGGCTGGGAGTAGAGGACGGCCAACTGTGCCATGAGCTGGTGACCAAGCCATGAACACTGAACCTTTGGAGAACATTCCAGATCCAGACCATAGCATAGCATGCTGGGTGTTGGCAGGAGGTCTCATTCCTCTGCATGGACCTCTCCGTCTAGACTGTGTGAACGCCTTCCTGGGTCATCTACGAAAGTGACCAGGACATCATGGTGAGAGTGTCATGGAGCATGCGTTTTCACTTACACCCTCCTCTGTAAGAAGTGAGCCCCTAGGCTTTCTTCCTGGGGTTGGGGGTGTGGATTGGCCTGCCTCCTATATAGGGAGGTGTACAAAGTTTATGTACATTATTTCTTGTGAACAAATTCAACTTTTATTCTAAAAATGTCATAATTGCTTTTAAAATTTCTTTGTGTGTTGTCTAAAATTTGTAAGTGTGTACACATGTGTATATGGGTAAATGTACTTGTGTGCACATATAGTAGATCCCAGAACTGGTGTCTTCCCTTAATCACTGCTGACCTGAAGCTGGTCACTTTGGCTAGGTTAGCTGACCACCCGTCTTCACCCTTCCCTCCCTCCAGTGCTAAGCTGAAGCGATAAGTGTTTTCCCATGCCTGCCTTTTAGATGGGCTCTAGGAATCCAAGTTCAAGTGGTCTTGCTGTGCAGCGGCCTTTGCTGACTGAGCCATCTCCCAGCCATGTTGTAACTCTATAAAACCAATGAGATGTGTGGTAGAAAAAGACATAAGAAAATGAAAACATTCTTCTATCTTTTCTATATTCTCTTTGGTGGTGGTGTTGGGGGCAGGGAGTTCTATACTGCTTCTTCCTCAGGATAGTTGGCTGCATTGTTCCATAAGGGTAGAGGGAGCAGAAGCTGGGAACAGGGTTTGGACAGCTGCGGGTACGACAGAGACAGCTATCCAGGAGACACTTCAGTGAATGTGCTCAAGTTTATTTCAGAGTATAAGAAATAGATAGGATTGGGAAGCCCAGGGACAAACCCTAATCTGCATTAACTGTCATGGTTCTATCATAAGACTCCTAGTATAAGTCTTAGTTACCATATTGCAGCAGGGGAGCCTTCTAGCAGGGATCTGTGCCAAGGGTCATGCTAAAGATAAATCAGGCATCTGGCTTAGAGACAACTTTCAGATGCACTGGGGAACTCTCCAGATAAGGACAGGTAGAAGCAGGAAGTTTCACTGGGGAGGAAGGGATTCCCATGTTGCCTAGCTTTGGAAAGAGCCAGGCTATGATAGACTGCAACTTCTGTTCAGCCAGCAAGGCCTCCCAACAGAATTTGAGACAGGTTCTCTGTGTAACCCTGGCTGTCCTGGAACTTGTTCTGTAGACCAGGCTGGCATCGAACTCAGAGATCCACCTGCTTTTGCCTCCTGAGTGCTGGGATTAAAGGTGTACATCACCACCACCTGGCATCCTTTGCCATATTTTTAATGTTGATGTGGTTTTATCACCAATATTAGTAGTATTAATTACTTTTTAACCCTAAATTTCCAATATATTTACAAGATACCTTTAGGGTTTTTTTTTTATATATATAGTTTGTATGATTCTAGGTATCCAGACCTTTGCCCCCTTACTTATGTATACGCCAAGTAGACTGATGTCACTTGGGAATAGTTTGGGAAGCATCCATGGGGTGTGTCAGGTCCTGCCAGCTCAGTTTCTCCATCTTTCTCTGTCTCACCCCCGCCCCACTCTTACCCCTCTCACAATGGCAAGAGCTCTTTTTTCAGACTGCTGGTGCGTAGTTCTCTAAATATTTATTTCTTCTCATGCAAGAGATTCAGACTAATCGTCAGGCTGTAGTTTTTGCTTTGGCTAATTGGATTACTGTGCACGCAGCCTGAAAGCCGAGTCACCCTCCTCATTGCAGCCCGTCTTGTAAACGCTTCAGTCCAATCCGTGTGCAAGCTTTTGTCGCTGTGTTGTTTGTTCTTTTATCTCTCTGTTGTCTCTCACCAGCTCTGCTGGGTATCAAACCAGGGCCTTGCGTGTTCTAGACAGCAGTGTTTACCACTGAACTCCTGCCCCACCATGCCCTTCCTGTCCCTCCTGTCTGCACTGTGGACTTTTCTTCTGTCTCATACCTGGCAAGCTACAAAGGCTTCTTCCTCACCATTCTCTTTGTCCCTCTTCTCTTTACTTTGTTAATTTCGTCTTTTTTATTTTCTGTGCATATATATTTTATCACCTTTATTTTATTGATTTTTATTGAGCTCTACATTTTTCCCTGCTCCCCTCCCTGCCTCTCCCCTCCCCCCTTTAACCCTCCCCCAAGGTCCCCATGCTCCCCATTTACTCAGGAGATCTTGTCTTTTTCTACTTTCTACTTCCCATATAGATTAGATCTATGTAAGTCTCTCTTAGTGTCCACATTGTTGTCTAAGTTCTCTGGAATTGTGGTTTGTAGGCTGGTTTTCTTTGCTTTATGTTTAAAAACCACCTATGAGTGAGTACATGTAATAATAATTGTCTTTCTGTGTCTGGGTTACCTTACTCAAAATAATGTTTTCTAGCTCCATCCAATTTCCTGTAAAATTCAAGATGTCGTTATTTTTTTCTGCTGTGTAGTTAGTACTCCATTGTGTAAATGTACCACATTTTCCTTATCCATTCTTCGGTCAAGGGGCATTTAGGTTGTTTCCAGGTTCTGGCTATGATAAACAAAGCTGCTATGAACACAGATGAGCACATGTCCTTGTAGCATGATTGAGCATCCTTTGGATATATATCCAAAAGTGGTATTACTGGGTCTTGAGGGAGGTTGTTTTCTAATTTTCTGAGAAATTGCCACATTGACATCCAAAGGGGCTGTACCAGCTTGCATTCCCACTAGCCATGCAGAAGTGTTCCCTTTTCCCCACAACCTCTCCAGCATAAGTTGTCATCAGTGTTTTTGATCTTGGCCATTCTTACAAGTGTAAGGTGGAATCTCAGAGTTGTTTTGAATTGCATTTCTCTGATGACTAAGGATGTTGAACATTTCTTAAGTGTCTTTCAGCCATTTTAGATTTCTCTGTTGAGGGTTCTCTGTTTAGGTCTGTGCTCCATTTTTTTTTAATTGGATTATTTGTTCTTTTGGTGTCCAATTTCTTGAGTTCTTTGTATATTTTGGAGATCAGACCTCTGTCTGATGTGGGGTTAGTGAAGATCTTTTCCCATTCTGTAGGCTGTCATTTTGTCTTGTTGACTGTGTCCTTTGCTTTGCAGAAGCTTTTCAGTGTCAGGAGGTCCCATTTATTAATTGTTTCTCTCAGTGTCTGTGATGCTGGTGTTATATTTTGGAAGTGGTCTCCTGTGCCAATGTGTTCAAGTCTGTGCATATATTTTAGTGGTCAAGATCTCATAGCATGGCTGAAGTTGAGTAAGTAATAAAATACTTGCTTTGGTATAAGCAAGAATCAATTAGGAAATTCCAATCAAGTCTGCAAGGTTATGACTATGGAGAGACGCAAGAGTGGTGTTTGGGGATGGCCTTTTTTAGATACTGGCATTAGTGATGTGTGAGCCCGAGTGGATGTAGCAAGACTAATCCAGAGAGCCATGTTGGAGCTGAATTAAAGTGAGAACTAATAGGAAAGCTGTAGGAGATTATTCCAGTAAGACTGATGCTTAAGGTTTCCAGCTTAGGTGATTGGAACAGTGGAAGTCATCGTGGAAGGGAAGCATGAGACCCATTTACAGGGCAGGGACCAGAGCTTACTTGGATATAACCATATTGTGGTTATTTTATAGGCAACTGGTAAATGGGGTTGGAAACGGGAAACCAGGCTATAGAGTAGTAGGCCTGGAATCAGAAATTCCAGTCGGGCTTTGTTTATCTACTGCCTTTACCAGGAAAACAAAACAAGAAATCAGAATAGAGGGGCCTGAGAGATGGCTCATTGATTACAAACATGTACTGTGTTTTTTTTTTTTATACAAAGGAATTTTGGATGCCAACATTGTTATCATTCATGAAAGAGTGGGTCACTTTGTAGGTGGGAGATTATGGTGCAGGGTTGGGGGGCTGAGAGACAGATACACCATTACAACATGCAGAGAGAGCTTGGGTATTGAGTTTATTTAGTGGGTTATAGAGGGGGAGGGGAAGGAGAGAAGGGAGGAAGGGAAGAAGAGAGAGAGGCAGAAGCTGCCTTTCCGGAAGGACAGATAGACAGAGAAGGCTGGCGGGGGAGGCAGGAGATCCACTTGCCTCAGGGGAAGGGGAGGACTGGGAGTGGACAGGCACCCACTTCAGGTGGCTACCTCCCTACCCCATAGCTCCAGCTCCAGGGCATCTTGATGCCCTCCTCGGCTTTGCCTGGGCACCTACACTCAGATGTACATACCCACACAGACATACACATATGCACATACTTTTAAAGTCAAAGGCATCAGCATCTGTAGAGACTTATGTCTGTGTCACATTCTGAGAGAGGAACTGCCCTGAAGAAGCCCTGCCACATTCAGGCTCGGGCATCCCATGCAGGCGGGGCAGCTGCTTTCCGAGTCTGCTGTGGAAGAGGGCGGTGGAGGCAGCTGTATTCACTGCAGATCTCCCCTCCCCAGCTCTTTCCCCTGTGCTGGTGTGGTGGCTCTGGGGGTAGATGGCTGGATCGGACCCCCAGAATTCACAGTAGAAGACCCGCTCCTGAATGTTGTCCTCCTGTCTCAATATGGAGGCCTGCATGTACACACAATATTAATAAGGTACTTTAAAAAAATTTTGCCAGACGTGGTGGCGCATGCCTTTAATCCCAGCACTTGGGAGGCAGAGGCAGGTGGATTTCTGAGCTCGTGGCCTACAAAGTGAGTTCCAGGACAGCCAGTGCTACACAGAGAATCACTTTCTCAAAAAACAAAAACAATTTTTTTCTTCATTCATTTCTAGTATTGTTACCTTTTTAACTCTTAAGAAATTTTATTCCTTTTTTCTATCTTTTTAGCAGATAACCGTATTTCCTTCCTTGAAATCAGATTCTTATGTTCTATGAACCAATGAAATTACTGTTTTATAACTTAAAAATATCTGAATTTCTTCTGATTCTACCTAGAGCTCTATGGTTTCTCAATTGACTTCCTTAAATTTTCTCAATTGTCTTTTCTTTGATAAAATCCTTCTGACTTTTTCATATTTCTCCCCTAAAATATTTTTCAATCTTTCCTGACCCCAAACTGCCTGTTCTCTAAATATTTTTGCTCTTTCCCCAGCAAGGCTTGCCTCTTACCGTTATGTCATGACTGCATTAGCAGTGGTCTCTGGTCACCTACCCAGCAGGTTTTGCTCAAGTACGTTCTTTCCATCATTTAATCCTGCTGCCTTTTCTCGCCTTTGAATTTACCACACCCTTTTCTTTTCTTGGTCATCCTTTACCATCCATTTTTCTTTATCTGAATGGTTTGTTCCTTGTGCTTCACAGTCAGACATGCAGCTGCCCTGCCTGAGGGAGATGCCTGACCCTGAATGTGCCAGGACTTCTTCAGAACGACACTTCCTCTCACGGGCTGTGCACAGACACGATCCTAGATGCTGTCGCCTGTGTATTCTGATGAATTCCTCAAGGAAGTGCATTATAAAATTGTGTGTATGGAGGAGGTATGAGTCTTGAGTTGTGGGTCTTTACTTCCCACAGAGGACCAGGTGCTGCGTTAAAGAGCGGCTCTGTGGGTTCCTGGGCTGGCCAGACTTATGAAGCAGGGCCTAGTGATAGATAGGAGATGGGGTGATGGAGGCCTGGCCTTGAAGGAGTGCAGGGAGGCTGGCCTCTTTTTCCTGTCGTTTCCTGACTTCTGTCACTGAGCCTGCCCTTCATGATAATAGTGCCACACTGAAGGCACCGTGAACGGAGGCTTCTAAAACCCTGAGTCAAAACCAGCCTTCCTTTTCCTAAGCTGACTGTGTTGGGTGTTTGTCACGGCGGTGGAAAGCTTACTAGCACATATAGGCGTGAGCGTGTGCAAGGGAGATGCAAGGCAGTTTGCCTCGTGGGGTAAAGGAGTGTTTCCTGTGGACACAGCAGATATCTCCCTTCCACGTGCTTTCTCCTAACAGAGGGTGGGGATGGAACTCGGGGTAGACACGGCTGTGCTCCCTACTTTAGAAACCACTGCACTTTAGTCATTGGAAACACTTGATGCGTGTATAAATGACACTTCTAAAGTCCTAGCTCTTTATACATACCTTTTCCTTTCATCTTGTATGATAAGTCATTCAGGTTCAGCATAGTCCAGTACTTGAAAAGTGCTTTGTTCTTAGCATGTTCTAATTTTTAGGGTGGGGTGGCATCCATAAATATACTACAGTTAGGTTTCTTTTAAAGTTTTAATTCAGACCCTTATTTTTAGACCTAAAATAGAATACTTTGTATTCCCTTTTAAAATGCAAATTGAGTATTAAACAGGTATAATTAGATCCTTAATTTGTACTGATTGAACATATTATAATGTTCATGTGGATTTTATGATATTGCTTCAGTCATTTTGAATTTATTAAGCAAACAAATTTTTCTTTAAGATATTTTCCTTGAAAGCAGTCTTATATAGTGTGTGTTCTTATGAAAATTATGATATCAACAATTAGGATTAAAAACTGGAGAAACTATGCATTTCTCAATGTGGAATATATAATTTAAGGTGAATTGGTTTCTAAAATATATTTCTGTAAATGTATATGTGTTAGAATTCGGCATTTTTACTGTGTTAGCTCGGCATCAAAATTTTTATTATGTGGTTCAAAGGCCTTAATATAAGAGATGAAACTGTAGAGGAAAAGGAGTTTCTGAATAGGACTCCAGTGGTCTAGTGAAGACAGGACTGCATGAAGCGAAAGAGTTCTATGCAGCCAAAAAGACAGCAGAATGTTTGGCTGCTGTTCATCTGATGGGAAGAATATCCAAATGTAAAGAACTCAAAAATGTAACACGCATACAAATCAAAGAATCTCACCAATAAATGGCTAAGTTAGTTGAATGGACAGTTCTCAGAAGAAAAAGTACAAATGGCTTGTTAATGTCTGAAAAGTAATCATCATCCTTTTAGCTCTCTGGCAAATGGAAATTAAAAATGCATTAATATTCTTTCTTACCCAGTAAGAATGGAGATCATCAAATCAAGTAGTGACACTGTCAAGGATGCAGGAGTAAGAATTTTGTTTTTGTTTGTTTGTTTTTCTAGATGGGGTTTCTTTTTATAACAGCCCTGGCTATACTAGAACTCATTCTGTAGATTAGGCTGGCCTCGAACTCACAGAGATTCACTTGCCTCTGCCTCCCAAGTGCTGGGATTAAAGACGTGTGCCAGCATGCCTGGCAGAAGGATGTAAATTGGTGCAGTCACTGTGAAAATAAATTTGGAGGTTTCTCAAAACACAAACTGTGAACTGTGTTGTGATCTAGCTGTACCACTCCTGGGCGTGTGCCCTGAGGACTCTAAGCCAGCACAGAGTAGAGAGGAGCTGCTCACTAGAGTTTGCTACAGTGTTGTCCCGCAGAGCCAAGGCATGGAATGCGCCTAGTTGCCCATCAGCAGATAACGGGTAAAGAGAATGAACTGTGCTGGTATATAAATACAAGAGAGTTTCATTGAGGGTAAAAAAGAGTAAAAATCATGTTCTTTTCAGGAAAATGGATGGAATTGGAGAACATTATGTAAAGAAAAATAAGTCAGACTCGGAAAAACATGGCACGCTTTATTCCATGTGTGGAAGCTGGACTAAAGGGGTGGAAAGTCCTGAGAGCAGGGGAGGAACCAGTGTAAGGTGGGGAGTAAGACAGGATAATGGGGAAAGGGCAGATAGTATCAGAGTGCTTGATGGTGCCTAAGAATGCCATAAGGAAGCCCAGTGGTGGCGCACGCCTTTAATCCCAGCACTCGGGAGGCAGAGGCAGGCGGATCTCTGTGAGTTCAAGACCAGCCTGGTCTCTAGTTCCAGGACAGGCTCCAAAGCCACAGCGAAACCCTGTCTTGAAAAAACAAAAAACAAAAAAAAAAGAATATATACTAACTAAAAATGAACTTCTTGTCTGCATAGTAGAGTGACAGCTAGAATTTAGGAGATGCTGGCTTCACTCCCTGGTGCCATCACATCACACACACACACACACACACACACACGAGAGAGAGAGAGAGAGAGAGAGAGAGAGAGAGAGAGAGAGAGAGAGAACCAGAACCAGATGCAAAGACCAAGACCAATTCTTCAGCCGGGCGGTGGTGGCGCACGCCTTTAATCCCAGCACTCGGGAGGCAGAGGCAGGCGGATCTCTGTGAGTTCGAGACCAGCCTGGTCTACAGAGCTAGTTCCAGGATGGCTAAGACTGTTACACAGAGAAACCTTGTCTCAAAAAACCAAAATCAAACAAACAAAACAAAACAAAAACCAAAAGCTTTTCCTAATTGCTATTGCAAATGTTTAGTTCACCTGGTGTCCTGGATGTCCTTTAGTTAGGCACTTTAATTCTGAATTTAGCTTATTTTGTTAACACATTGAGAAGAGGAAAGAGAACAATGTCAGATGGTGGGCAGGAGAGGATAATGGGGGAAAATCAATAGGATATTTTTCTTTTTCTTATTTGTTTCACTGAGGTTTTGTCTTGAAGTTTGAAGGAAAGATATGCCTTAAGTAAAGCTTAGCGTCTGTGTGTCAGAGACGCTGATGAAGGTGGTCACGAAGGTGGCCATGATACTGCTGACGTCTGCTTCCTAGCTTTTCAGGACTGTTTTGAAATTTCCCTTCGAAAAGAATGCTGATCTCTTTAAAGAAATAAATATATGTTACATCTTACAGAACACATGTTAATGTCTCATATAGTATTTTACAGAGTATAAATTCAACAGGAATATTCCTTACTCATTTTAGCGGGTTGAGGCCTAACATGCTAGGTCTATATTCTGTCAGTGAGCTGTTGACATCACAATGCCTACTTTTTTGATTGGTGGTTCTCAAAGTCATTTAGCTGACAGTGTGCTATTTTTACTATTGATGCAATATACTGGTCTTATGGTCCAACTTACATTTGATAAAGAGGCTTGAGTGCTCTGTTTCAGTAATGACATGAGAACTTTCTTAAGTTTTAGGAAGAAAAATAAAATAAACACTCAATTAAATGAGAATTTTCTGGAATTGACACTGGGACATCTTACCGGTTCTTTATGATTTTCTACCTTTTAGTAATCACTATAGACAACAACATTTAGCTGCCAACTATTATGATGGTCAGTCACTTTTCTGAGTATCAGAGCATAGCCCATTGTCCCCTTTCTGTGAATATTTGGAGATTTGGTTCCTGACTCTCCTATCCATTTAATTGTGTGGTTATGAATAAATTACGCATCTTCCTGAAGCTTCAGCTGTCTAAGTTTTGTGTGGATGAAATGGTAGGAGGCTCACAGTGGTCTAAGCCCGGTTCCAGGGAACCTGGTTGGCCTCTTTCTGGCCTTTGTGGGCACCAGGCACACACGTGCATACTCATAAAACAGAGTAATAACAATTTTAAAGATGCATTTGTATGTATGATCTTAAATTTGGGCCTGTTTTAGTTTATGTGAAGCTCAGGGGCTGGCAGAGCTTCTGTAGCTGGAATTACGAGCCAAACCAAGGTCCTCTGTGAAAGCAGTATGTGCTCCTAACTGCTGAACCATCTCTTCAGCCTCTCTACACATTATTTTTTAATTAAAATTTTGCCTTTAATATTCTTTTTCTTGAAGGGAGATTGGGGATAATTCTGCATTATCTGATTAGTGTCCCCTATAACTTAAGTGGCCAAGTTGAGATTCTAGCCCAATTGTGGTCCACTGAAAAGACCCATCCCTCCATTTGTGCCTCTCTGGGTAAGTGTCCACATCAGAAGCATTGCTAACAGATGTAGTGATGAGGAGAGCAGGCCTGCTTTTTGTCCCTCCTGGCTCCCGCATGGCTAGCTTTACACCCGAAATAACAACACACAAATTGTATTCATTTAAACACTGCCTGGCTCATTAGCTCAGGCTACTTATTAGCTCTGGTAGCTTATATTAACCCATTATTCTGATCTATGTTAGCTATGTGGCTCAGTACCTTTCTTTCTTTCTTTCTTTCTTTCTTTCTTTCTTTCTTTCTTTCTTTTTTTGTTTTTGTTTTTTTTTTTTTTTGGTTTTTTGAGACAGGGTTTCTCTGTAGCTTTGGTGCCTGTCCCGGAACTAGCTCTCGTAGACCAGGCTGGCCTCGAACTCACAGAGATTCGCCTCTGCCTCCCGAGTGCTGGGATTAAAGGCGTGCCCCACCACCGCCCGGCCCTCTGTACCTTTCATAGCCGGGGAAGATCACATGTTGCTTCTTCGGAGTCTGGGCAGGAGTGTGAAGGGAGCTTCCTGCTTCCCAGAATACTCCTGTTGTCATCACCCCGCCTCTACTTCCTGTCTGGTTGACCCACCTATACTTCCTGCCTGGCCAATCAGCATTTATTTAAACATGATTGACAGAATACAGACAATTCTCCCACACCAAATGGAGATTAGCCAGCATTTACCAAGACTGTTTTACATCTTGAAGTTTTATGTATTAAAAGTTATTTACTTTGTAGAGTGGCTAAATTTTGAAGGCATAGGTGATGTTCCTCTTTGTTGTCAAGTTAAAGTACAAAACCAAAATCTGTTGACTTTTTTTATGTTTATTAATGATTTCAGAGACTTTCTTGTTCTCTCTTTTGAAAAGTTATTTCTTATTTTTGCCATGCTGGGAATAAACACAGGGCCTTATTCATATTAGGCAACTGTCTGCCACTGAGCTAGCTAGATACACAGTCCCATTTGGTGAATTTCTGATAACATTTCAAAAATTTGTATAAGAAAACCATAACATGTTTACTTTGCTACTTTCTGTTCTAATTATACGGTTTTTAATTTTTGCTTGTTTCTTTGTTTTCAGTGCATCCTCCCGAGCCCCTCCCCTTCTCCAGATCCACTCTTCTTTCTCCGTTTCCCTTCAGAAAAGAACAGACTTTGCAGGGGAGCAATCGAACCCAGTATAATATAACAAGTAAGAAAGAGACTATGCACAAACCCTCATGAGAAGGCTGGATGAAGCAACCAGTTAGAAAGATAAGGATCCCAAGAGCAGGCAAAGGAGTCAGAGACACCCCCACTCTGTGTGTTAGGAGTCCCAGAAGAAAACCAAGCTAATAACCAGAGCGCGTATGCAGAGGAGCAGTGCGGACCATGCAGGCTCTGTGAGCCCTGTTCAGTTGATTCTGTGGGCTGTGTTCTCATGGTACCTGGACCGCGCTGGCTTCTACAATTCTTTCTTGCTCTCTTCCACAGGGGAGGGACCTGATGGAGATCTCAAATTTGGGCTCTATATCCACCTAATGTTTTTAATAATTTGTTAAGTGAGTTTGTTTTATGTTTATTTGCTAAAGAGTGCTTATCTGTTAATTTCATTTCCTGGAAAAATTAAAATGTCACAACTATTCAGAATTGCAGATAATTAATTAGATTTTTTTTTTTACAGAGAATTGAGGGTGGAGGGTTACTGAGTAAAATTAAGGCTGTGATCCAAATTCTTTAGTTTTCAGATATATAATCATAGTTTTCTTTTCTTTTTTAAAAATATGTTTAAATTATGTTGTATTTTATAGAAGAAAAAGATAAATGCATTAATTTTCTAAGTTAGACAGCATTATCAACATTTCTGGGGTCAGGAGATTAGGAAATAGAGAATGTATTCAGTTTCTGTAAATCTGATCTCTTCTGGCTTTGGTGGAGCTTATTTTGAATCTGAACTTGATATACCACGCCCTGAGCAGTCTGTCTGGGAGGCAGACTCCTGTCTTTGTAGTTCTTAAACTGCTTGGTTGTAGAAACGACCATACCTTGAAGTATCACTTTCTAAAAGATCTAACATCTTTTTGGCACATTCATCTTTTACAAAAAAGTTAAAACAGTAAGTTACCGAAACCTGTCTCCCTTTCTGTGTGTACGGCTCTATTTTAAGTCCCATCACCCCCCCCCCCCCCCGCACCCGCCCCGAGACAGGGTTTCTTTGTGTTACAGTCTTAGCTGTCCTAGAACTAGCTCTTGTAGACCAGGCTGGCCTTGAACTCAGAGAGATCCACCTGCCTCTGCCGGCCAAGTGCTGGGATTAAAGTGCGCACCACCACTGCCCAGCTTCAAGTTTCTTTTTTTAATTGAGTAAGTAACTAACCAAAATATGTGTATTTAGATTTTTATAAGAAAAATTAAAGCAAGAAATATTTATATACCTATTGTAAGTACCAAAGTTATGCTCTTTAATTAAAATTTTATACTTTTTAAAAATGAATAACTTTTATTTTATATATTTTCCCTTATATACTGTTTTTCTTATATACTTTTAATAGGTATAAAAAACATTTTATTGACAGAATTCAGTTAAATCTATTGGTCCTTCATTTCATTGTTTGTTTTTGTTTTTGTTTTTGTTTGAGGCAGGATTTCAAAGAATAGCCTTGCACTTGGATCCTTCTTCCTAGGCCTTTCAAGTGCTGGGATCACAGGCCTGTGACACTAGGCAGACTCTTTATGTTAGGTTAGAACTTTGTTTAATATTCTGTACATTGATCACTACAGTATCAAAGCTAATATCCTCAGTGATCATGCCAAATTAATAAAACTATGCTATGTCAGTATTTCTGTTATCAAATTTTCATCTTTTTTAAAATTTTTAAAATTTATTTTATTTTGTGTATATAATTATTTTTACCATCTGTATGTCTGTGCATACCACATACATGCTTGGTGCCTGTACAATCCAGAAGAGAGTGCTGCTTCTCTTGGAATTGGAGTTAACAGTTTTTTTTATTTTATTTTTTATTATTTTTTTTTATTGAAAAAATTTCCGCCTCCTCCCTGCCTCCCATTTCCTTCCACCTCCTCCCACTCCTCTCCCCTCCCCCAACTCCTTTCCCCCTCCCCCGCTCCCCTCTCCCTCCCTCTCCAGCCCAAAGAGCAGTCAGGGTTCTCTGCCCTGTGGGAAGTCCAGGGTCCTCTCCCCTCCGTCTATGTCTAGGAAGGTGAACATACAAACAGGCTAGGCTCCCACAAAGCCAGTACATGCAGTAGAATCAAAACCCAGTGCCATTGTCCTTGGCTTCTCATCAGCCCTCATTGTCCGCCATGTTCAGAGAGTCCGGTTTTATCCTATGCTTTTTCAGTCCCAGTCCAGCTGGCCTTGGTGAGTTCCCAATAGATCAGCTCCACTGTCTCAGTGGGTGGACGCATCCCTCGCGGTCCTGACTCCTTGCTCGTGTTCTCCCTCCTTCTGCTCCTCATTGGGACCTTGGGAGCTCAGTCTGGTGCTCCAATGTGGGTCTCTGTCTCTGTCTCCATCCATTGCCAGATGAAGGTTCTAAGGTGATATGCAAGATATTCATCAGTATGGCTATAGGATAGGGCCATTTCAGGTTCCCTCTCCTCAGGAACTAACTGGGGACATCTTAGGGTTGGCAAGAGACTTGACTCTAGAGGGGCTCGCAGGGGTCAAATTTTCATTTTTGTTTCAACTTGTAAAATTAATGTGTCTTCATAAGGCAGCTGTGGGGAATCTTTACCTTCAGAACCTGCTAGTTTATTTTCTTCCAGATTAGCTAGCTAGATATGGGTGATGGTTTTGTTTATGTGTGGTTTCAATTGTTCTCTTTTGTAGTTTTAACACTTGAGTTTCTCTCTTAATGTTATAGCATGGCATCACCCTCTTGGATATCTATTTCTTTAGGCTCTCTTGTTTATTTGGCAGCTGATTTCTACTGTTTCACTCTTGGAAGTAACATAGCCATGAACGTCTTTGAGGATAAGATTTATCAGATTATATCCTGAAGACTAAGTTGAACAACTAGGCTTTAGGGTTACTGATTTTTTTCAGGCTTGTGTAAGCGTTTTATGTTTTATTAATAGTATTACCTTTATAAAATAATATGTTTAGTTTATAGCTTATACCACTAGGGTACAGTGTATTTTTTTTATGAGATCTTGAGATCTTAAACTTGTTTGTCCTTTATTTCATAATAAAAATTTTCAACAAAATAATTGTAGTAGTTTGAATGTAATTGTCCCCCATAAGCTCAGATGGGGTGAAACCATTGGGAGGTGTGGCCTTGTTGGAGGAAGTGTGTCAACTGTGGGGGTAGTGGGAGATTTCTTCTGCTTAAGCTTCACTCAGTGTCACAGTCTCCAACCTCTTGCCTTGTGATCATGATGTAGCCAGCACTGTGTCTGGCCTCACACTGCCTCTGAACTCTAAGCTGCCACTTTAATTAAATGTTTTCCTTTATGAGAGTTGCCATGATCATGGTGTCTCTTCACAGCAGTAGAAATCCTAGCTAAGACAGTAACCCAAGCTGACACAGAATACAAATTCAGTTCATATGTAACACCATCCAAAATGTATACCTTCTTAAACAAAAACAAAGATCACTTAATAAAAATACTATGAATATAAAGGTTTTTAGGAAAAATATATTTTTCCACTTTATAGCCAGGTTTCCCATTGGGGTTGTGTTCCTATATCATAAAATTGTTAAAGATTATATGGCCTTTCATTACTGTAATTTAACTAGTGTCCAACTAATGTATTTTGATGTTTTCACTTTTCACTGTTTCTATAAACAACATGGGTGACAGTTCTCTGTATAAATCTTGCCACATTTCTTCAGTTATATGTCTGGAATAAAGTCTTTGGAGTGGCAGAACTAGAAAGGATATTAGCCTACCCTATTTTCACAGTGAAAATATATACCTATGCAAAATCAGACTTTCATGCTCCTTACCCTAAACAATAAAATTGTATGCAAGGTGTTTACATGGCATTGGGAATTCTAAGGCGTCTAGAGGTGATGGAAGTGTTCAGGGGGCTGAGTGTGTTGTGTGCCGATGCTGTGCTGCTATGAACGGATTTTGGCACCTGCAGGATCTTTACTTTCTTTTCTGCTTACACTTATCTACTTGCTCCTCCTGTTCTCCAAATCTTAGATTCTCCCCTTGACAGAAACACGGTGGTAGTTAGTGATCCATGGTCAGGTTTGACTTTAATCTCCCTTGTTTTTACTAGTTGCTGACCTCGATTTGTCCCAGTCTCCCTGCATAAGAAGCATACCCAGTCAATAGTAATGAGGTTCCTTCCCCTCCTACAGCATGCATTCTGTTTTCTACATGGTTACAGAGTTCTTCAACTTGTTTGTCAAGAACCCACATGGACAGTAACACTTTATTGTCATTGCTAAATGGTTGTAGATGTTTTTCTATCCTAAACGTATATGTTATGTTTACTTTGGCCTGTTGACCTATGAGTTTTATATTCTTACAAAAAGTTCTTCCCATTTTAATGGCTAAAACTATGCAGCATCATTTGATGATAGGTTCTAAGAAAGAAAAATAAGAAAAAATTTGCTTTTTATCTATCTCATTTAGCCCTTCCTTTTCCTCCCTTCAACTCTTCCCATGTCCTTGCTCTGTTCCTTCTTTGAGTCATCCTCTTTCTCATTAATTGTTATTATTACAAACGCATATAAATACATAAATATAAAATACAACCTGTTCAGTCCATTTAGTTTGGCTCACCATTTCGTATTGGATAACCAGTTAGGAGGTTCATCCCCGAGGAAGACTAGTTCCCATAGAAGGCCTGTGGTTAATTTCCCTCTTACATTAGCTTATTGGTTAGTGGTATTCGTGTTTGGGTCTTGCTTAGGCAGCCCTGTTGTTGGGGTATCAATAGTGAAGTTTCTCTGTCATTTAGAGCAGATACAATCTCACAGCAGATTTCCTGGTCCTGGCTTGTATATTCTTTTTGCTTCCTCTTCTACAGTGTTCCCTGAACCTGGGGTGTAGATATATTAATTAGGGCTGAGCAAGGCATGATCAGTTAGCTTCTGCATGTTGTCACATTGTGGCTTTTTCTAATGGTCTGCATTTGTTGGGGAGAAGTTTCTTTGTTGCAAGGTGAGAGTCAGCATTTATCTGGGGCTATAAGACTAAGTATTTAGAATGCAACTAGAAATTATGATGGTTTAGTGAAGACACAGTAATTTCTCCTCTAAGACTGGTGACATCACTAGCCTGGGTAGTTGTCTAGGTTTTCAGTACAAGGCATGATTTCCCTCCTATTGAGCAGGCCTCAGTTCTAATTAGATAGCTGCTGGTTACTGCAAGACAAGAGTATTGCTCCCTTCGGGATATGTTGCTGTGCCGGTCATTGTGGTTCATAGGAGTCACACACACAAATGGTTAGATGATTGGTTGTTTCCCTCCCTTAGATGCTTGCATGGAGCCTTCTGGTATGATGAAAGCTAGTCCTCAGGGAAGAGGATTTCCTATCAGATACTGTATCTGAAGTGTATGATGTCTTCAGCCATGGGAACTTGCGTTCAACCTCTAGGGGTCACCAAGGGCAACAGCAATAGCCTATATTGTTGGAGAGGTCTTTTGAACTCCTCTAACAACTTGAAAGGGGGTTTCTTATGATGGCTCTTATGGGGGAATACTGTCAGCCCAAGTAGTGTAACATCATTTAAAGCACACACACACACACGCGCGCGCGTGTGTGCATGCTTATGTTTCATATGTAATCTTAGGTTGAAGAAATAAGATTCTTTATGGTTAAAATTTGATGTTTATCTGTGGTCCATTTGTAATATTTTGATGGGATTAAGGTAACAAAGAAATCTTAGATTTCACGTTTGTTTTACATTTATTTATTGTGGGTGTTTGATGTGAAGATCAGAGTACACTTTTAGGAGTCAATTCTCTCTCCACCATCTGGGCCAAGGGCATCAAACTCAGGGTATTACGTTTTGTGGCAGGTAGCTTTACCTTCTGAGCCATGCCACTGGCTCCTATTAATCCTTTAAAAAAAATAGTAATTTAGGTCAGGAATGGTGGTGTACACCTTTATTTTAGTATCTGAAAGGCAGAAGCAGAGGCAGGTAGGACAAAGCCAGCCTGGGCTTCAGCGAGTTCCGGGCCAGCCACAGCTCCATAGCGAGACCTGTTTCAGACAAACACACAAACAGCAATTTAAAGTCATCTTTCCTTTCTAAATTCTGAATCTTGAGTTTTATGTACTGCTTTAGGGTAGTAATGTGAATGTTCAAAATTGATTGAGGTACAACTATTTTTAGTGAATATGTTGAAAACTGTCCAAGCTGGTGAGTTTTTTTACTTGCCAATTATATTTCAGTTAAAGAAGCTCTGGTGAAGTCAAGCACTTGGGGTTTAGGGAAAAGGCACAGGAAGGGACGAGTGAAGAAAGCCTGATGTGTACAGTTATGATCAAAACCCTGCTTGCGGCTGTCACAGCGAAGGCCTTCATGTTCGCACTTCATGTTTGCTAATAAAGGCTTTTCTGTAAAAAGTGCGGTGTGATCAGGGAGCCCGTCTCCGTTCACTGCTGCTCCATGAACTTGCTCATCTCACTGTTCGTGATTCTCCATCTCCATGGTCTGTTCTTGGCATATCCTTCCAACTCTAGAATCTAGCATTTTAGTTTTGGGGGAAGTGATCTGCTCATAGCCAGCAGTAAATAAGCGTGGGGGACACGGACTGGACTGTTCTGATTCCAGTGCTTTCCCAGATTGCATGCGAGCTGGTTGGGAGCTGATCCTGCCGCCCTCCACTGTCTTATCATGGCTTCTAGAGGAAAATCCATTGTTTGTTTATATTAAAGGCTGCATTTTCTTAAAGTAACTCTACAGTACAGTTTACCTCATTTCTTAGCCCAAACAGTACATGTGGTGCCACTGAGTCTACTGTCAAATAGCCTTAGTTATTCCTCTATGAAACATGCCAAGAGTCCCCTTTGTCACAGTAGTGTTGGTCAGAGCATCTCAGCAAATAACCACGGACCTTATTTATAGCAATGTGTGTTTTGGATTTATAACATTTTATCTCTTAGAGACATAGTATATTATTTGCTTGGTTACTTTATAATTGTGGTCGTTTCATGCCACCCACTGTAGGTTGTTCTGCAGTGGTTATTCTAACCACAAATTAAGGAGTTATTTTTCTGTGGTTCAGTTATGCACAGGGATTGTATTGCAGGAGTTACTGGAGCCCAAGTTCTATAAACAAAATTTTAGAAGGAGTTTTTGTCAAACAGACTCACTAGATTGTTAGTATTCAGAACATTTGAGACTAGAGTTTAGATGAGCAAAACATAATTTGTCAGCTATGTTCAGTTTGCAATCTTATATTGCACAGAAATGCCATATAGGTATACGCTGATTGCCTCCTGAGCTGGGATACGGCAGGTCTCCTCAGCGGGATACAATTTCTGTCTCCATAGTTGCTTATACTTTGTGGGTCCACTTGAAAGCGCCATGAAAACACATTGTCTAGGAAAGTTTAAACCTGTGTGTACTTGCATATGTTGTGTTGGGGCTTCACAGATTTCCCTCAGTAAACCCATTAGCCTTTAAGCATCTGTATCCAATGTTAAGACCTTTGATCTGGCTGGGCCGGGGCGGCACACGCCTTTAATCCCAGTGCTCAGGAGACAGAGGCAGGCAGATCTCTGTGAGTTGGAGGTTAGCTTGGTCTACAGAGTGAGTTTCAGGATAGGCTCCAGAGTTACAGAGAAACCTTGTCTCAGGAAAATAAACAAACAAACAAACAAACAAAAAAAACCCCACAAAAACCAACCAACCAACCAAACAAACAAAAAAAGACTTTTGATCTGGAATCTGATGATGTGGGGCAAGACAGCTTTATCTTCTGTGTTGCTATTCATAGCCTGCAATGGAGCCGTCTGCTGCTCATGTGCTCCTTGTGGCGCTATGTAAGGAGCACAGTGCCGCTGAGATTGCTCTTGTAAAGAATGGCTTAGATCTCCTCTTCTTCCACCATGCTGGAGTGACTCGGGTCTTCGGGCTTGGCGGCAAGTGCCTTTATCCTACATTGAGTCATCTTGCAAACTAGAGCTTCACCTCTGATTTCCTTCCTCCACTTCTCAAGTGCAGGGTTGCAGGTGTATTTCTACCTGGTCTCCATGGTGCTGGGGACGGAGCCGGTGGGTTTGTGCCAGTGCTTTGCCGGCTGCTCTCCATCCCCGCCCACCTCCTCTCCTCTCCCTGCCTTGTATAACTCAGTCGGTTTTCCTTTTGGTAAAGATCATCAAACTTTATTTTGTCTTTGTCTTTTCAGATATTACTTTAATGATCGAAAACAAGGGGCAGAATTTGTTAAATGTTTCTATGCTGTTCAGAGTTATTTTTTTTTTATGGGTTTCTTTTTTTTTTTATTAATTTTTTATTGAGAAAAAAAAAAAACAACGTTTCCCCCGCCTCCCCGCCTCCCATTTCCCTCCCCCTCCTTCCACCCTTCTCCCCCTCTCCCACTCCTCTCCCCCTCCCTCTCCAGTCCAAGGAGCAGTCAGGGTTCCCTGCCCTGTGGAAAGTCCAAGGTGCTCCCCCCTTCGTCCATGTCTAGGAAGGTGAACATCCAAACTGGCTAGGCTCCCACAAAGCCAGAACTTGAAGTAGGATCAAAACCCAGGGCCATTGTCCTTGGCTTCTCATCAGCCCCCTGTTCAGAGTTATTTTGAAAACCTACAATATATCTGAAACTTACCTTGGGCTAAAATTGGGGCTTTACCAGCAATGCACATTCTGTTTTGGGGGATTTCTTCCTAGATTATTTTTTAGTTATGTACACACACACATAGTTATTTGTTTTTTAGTATGTCATGTTTCTTTTGATAGTGTGGTATGGTAGTTTGAATGTAATTAGATTCCATAATCTCATAGGAAGTGGCACTATTAAGAGGTGTGGGGTGTGTATGTTGGAGGAAGTCTGTCACTGCGGGGCTGGGCTTTGAGGTTTCCTATGCTCAGGGTAATGTCCAGTATCTCAGTTGACTTCCTGCAAATGTAGGACTCTCGGCTGTCCTTCCAGCACCGTGTCTGCCTGAATGCTACCATGCTTCCTACCATGATGATAACGGACTGAACTTCGCCACCTCAACTAAACGTTTTCCTTTATGAGAATTGCCGTGGTCATGGTGTCTCTTTATAGCATAGAAACCTTAACTACGACTTATGGGCTATTTCCTTTCACATTGATTAGTCAAGTAAATACCTCAGTGTTTCAGCCTCTTTAGTTGATGAATTTAAAAAGCAAAGTTCCTTTTCATATAAATGATAAATGTTTTTTTTTCTTAAATAGGTTAATACATCGTCTTTTTCTATCTTCTTTTCCTCAGTAGTGCTAGAAATAAAACTCAGAGCTTCATATATGTTAGGTAAGTGCTGTGCCAATGAGACAGAGCCCAGTCTCTTCATTATTTCTTAGGTGAGGAATGATAACAAGTTCTTTTTTATATTACTTGGGGGGGGGGTACCATAACTAAAGGAAGGATTCTTAAATTGACTTTTACAGTAGAATTGCTTCATTGTTTTGAGGAGCAAGAACATTTAGAAGGTGTTAGCCACATTTCTTATTTCTGTGGCAAAATACTTGGTAAAAGCAACTTAAGAAAGGAAGGGTTTAACTTGGCTCATGGCCTAGGGTACCACGCCATCATCCCTGCAGAGGTCGAGGCAGCTGGTCATATTGCCTCTGCAGCCAGAAAAGGGAGAGAGAAGAGAGCTGGTGCTCAGACTGTTTTCTCCGTTTTCAGCCCTAGCCCATGGAATGGTTCTGTCCATACGGAGGGTAGGTCTTCCTCACAAGCATGCCGCCCCGCCGGGTGGTTCTGTCCGTACTGAGGGCAGGTCTTCCTCACAAGCATGCCGCCGGGTGGTTCTGTCCGTACTGAGGGTAGGTCTTCCTCACAAGCATGCCGCCGGGTGGTTCTGTACTCCATCCATTGATCTCTCATATTAACCATCATGTTTTGTATGAATCGCCTCATTCATCTCTAGAGTTCTTTTATAGTCACACTATTATTATTTCCATTTTGTATTTTATCATTAAAGGACGACTAAGGGGACAGAAAAGTTGTGTAGTTGTCCACATTCTGAAATATACTCTGGTTAGTATTTTGCAGAACCTGGCTTCAGCCATTGGCCAGTGGCCCCGGAGCCTGTGCTCATGGCCACTGCATCAGAACGCCTCTTCAGTCTGCAGCAGGCAGCCACAGAGTGTCACAGTGAGATGGCAGGTGACTTATTTTTAAAGAATGGGTAGAGAATAGAGAGGAGAGAGGAGTGCTAGGTGTGTCAGTGCTGGGCAATTTGAAAGTAAGAAAGTTGCAGCAGGATAAGATTAGAAATAGGTAGATTGAAATCAAATTGTAAATTGATTTTTGTTCCTTCAGAGCATCTGGACTTTATTTATTTATTTATTTATTTATTTATTTGTGTGTGTGTGTGTAGACCTTATGGAGGCTAGAGATGGATGTCAGATTTCCTCTCTCTTTTTTTTTTTTTTTTTTTTTTTGGTTTTTCGAGACAGGGTTTCTCTGTGGCTTTGGAGCCTGTCCTGGAACTAGATACCAGGCTGGTCTCGAACTCACAGAGATCCGCCTGCCTCTGCCTCCCGAGTGCTGGGATTAAAGGCGTGCACCACCATCGCCCGGCTTAGATTTCCTCTCTTGATCTCCACCTTCTCCTCCCCAGTCCTTCTCCTCCTTCTTCTTTCTTCCCTTCTCCCCTCTCTTCATTATTATTTTGAGATCTAGTCTCTCACTGAATGTAGAGCTCACCACTTAGTTATTCTGACTGACCAGAAAACCCCCGGGATCTTCCTATCTCTGTCTCCCCACCCCCAGTGCTGGGGCTGCAGGCTCAGGCCACCATACTCACGTTTTAAAAGGGGTGCAGGAGATTCAAACTCGGATTCTCATGCTTGCACTAAGGACTTTACCCAAAGAACCATTTTCTCAGGTCCTAGACTTTATATTGTGGAGTCCAGGCTCTACAGCAAGAGTCAAAGATGGATGTTGAGCTGATCACTTCAGAATCATGGGTGGATTTGGTTACAAAGATCCAGATTGATCATTTCCTAAGCTCTCTTCTGGGAGATTCTGATTCAGAAAGCTAAAAATGACAGCCAGGTATTTAGAAGAAGTTGTGTCTAGGCATCTTAGAGACTTGTGCTATAGGCCACGAGGAACTAATAGAGGCTTACAAGTAGGCAGAATTTGGTTATAAAATAGAAATTATTGTTATAGTCACAAAAGCTTATACAAAGTACATTTCAGGTTTGGAGGCAAAGAGATCAATGGAAGAGTATACTTGTTAGTTTGTGTACTTGGCCTGTAGGCAAGTCTGTGGGAGCATTTTCATGATTAAAGTTTGATTTGGAGAAGGACCCAGCCCATTGGGTAGGGTCACCCCTAGACAGATGTCCTGGATTGTATGAAGGAGGCAGGCTGAGCAAACCAGTAAGCAGGAATTCCACCGTGGCTTCTACTTCAGTTGTCTCTAGTTTCGTGCCTTGGGTTCCTGTCCCGACTTCTCTATGTGATGGGTGCCTTAATTAGGGTTTTTATTGCTGTGAAAAGACACCATGACCACAGCAACTCTTATAAAGGAAAACATTTCATCGGGGTTGGTTTATAGTTCAGAGGTTTAATCCATAATCATCGTGGTGGAAGCTATGATGGCACACAGGCAGACATGATGCTGGAGAGGTAGCTGAGAGTTCTGCATCTGGATTGGCAGGCAGTAGGAAGAGAGAGTGACACTGGGCCTGGCTTGAGCTTCTGACACCCCCTCCCCAGTGACACACCTCTCCAACAAGGCCACACCTCCCAATAGTGCCCACCACAATGGGTAATAAGCTCTGAGGTGAAATAAGCCTCTTCCTCCCAAAGTTACTTTTAGTTGAGGTGTTTATCACAGCAATAGAAACCCAAGATTACTGCAAAAAAATAAAAAACAGAAAAGAGGAAATAAGATCCAAATTTAGGTGTAATGTTACTACAGTAGTAGGGGTTCTGATTGAACCCACATGTGGATGAGCAGGTAAGGGAGCCCACACGTGGGCCAGCACTAAAGGCGTGTGATGGGATTCACAAGCTAAGCAGATGGTTTATTGCTCACGATTTCTCTAAGGGAAGAGAAAATAATATGCCATCCTAACATACTAATTTAAATCTGTGCACTAGAGATATTGTATTTAATATGTTTCTAGTCATCTGAAGGTAAAAATTGGTAGTCCCTGCTCAGTCAGCCTCTTAAAGCAACGCTGGCCAAACTTCTCTCCATTGTTCCTTGAAAAAAAATCCAGCCTTGACTACTCCCTCCCCCATAGGCCAAATGGTATCCTTTCCCCAAAGCCACAAGAAATGACTGCCCTTAATTTAAATTTTCAAACTTGATAGACAGGAACAGATAGACAGGTACAAGGAAGCATAAGGGTTCTGTCAAAACACTGCTTCATAGAGTTGTGACGCTGGGGCCATCTTGGCTCACACAGCACCTTCAGCTGCGCCTTCCACCCGAGCAGTAGTCTGTGGATGGCCATGTTGAGACCGTGTGGACATTTTCATTGGACCGCAGCTGATGAGACCAGAATAGACACCCGAACCAAGCTAGAATCAATTCAAGTTCTAGCCCTTAGAATTGGGCATTAGGAAAGAATGAAAGAAAATTAGCCTATTCGAGTCTGAGACCTTAAATCAACTTTTCTGTTGCTGTGATAAAACACTGTGATCAAAAGCAACTCATAGAAGAGTTGATCTGGGCTATGGTTCCAGAGGGAGAGTCTGTAATGGCAGAGGAGGTGTGGCAGAAGGAACAGGAAACTGAGAGACCACAGTTCAACCACACGAAAGAAGCAGAGAGAGCAAGCAGGAAGTGAAGTAAGACTATGCAATCTCAAGGCCTGGCCAGTAGCGTACTTCCTCTAGCAAAGCTGTACCTCTTAAAGATTCCATAACCTTCCAAAACAGCACTGCCAACTGAGGATCACGTGTTCAAATACATGTCTAGTAGACATTTCTCATTCAAACCAAATTTAATCCCCATATCATGGACATGTCATAATGTAAAATGTATCTAGTCCAACTTTAAAAATCCCTAGATTCTTTAATAGTATCAACACTATGCAGAAGTCCAGACTCTTCTCAAACCCAAAGCATTATCTTAGCTGTAACCCCTGGTAAAATTTTTTAAAAAATTATATACTTCTAATATATAGGGGTGCATAATATGCATTCCCATTCTGAGAGGAAGAGTAGGGACATAGTGAGGAAATGCTATGATGATAACTCAACAGGGCGTATACCATGTCCTGTACCTAAGGCTTCAGTTTCTTTCTTTGTTTTTTAAATATTTGTTTGTTTATTCATTTATTTATTTAGTATACAATATTCTGTCTGTGTGTATGTCTGCAGGCCAGATGGTTGTGAGCCACCATGTGGTTGCTGGGAATTGAACTCAGGACCTTTAGAAGAGCAGGCAATGCTCTTAACCACTGAGCCATTTCTCCAGCCCTGGGACTTCAGTTTCAAAGATGGCACTCCCCTTCCAGCTTTGCAGCCTACAACACACATCTCTCTATTGTTTGGATTCTACTTTATGTATTGAGCTCTCATTGGTGGATGTCTGATACTTGCGGCATCTCCAGCATCTTGGTGTCTCTAACACAACTAGGCTTCACCTTCCCAGTGTCACACATGATCTCTTGCATCCTTCTTGCAGGGACTACAGCCCTGACATACTTTGTCCTGGCCTCAGTGCTCTCTGAAATGGCAGAGGGGGAATCCAAGAACCCCCTCATTCTTGCAGTAATCTGTGGGTGACAGTGCCAAGTTTATGCGTTGACAGGATGGGCCCTTACTGTATTTGTAACTGCTTTTTTTTTGCTTTTCAAAGCAGAAAACTCTTTGAGTTTTTTTTTTTCTTTCACACGTTGGAAGCTTAGTTGAGTGGGATCTTGCTTGAGAACATTCCTCTCATGTTTCTGTGTACAGCAGCAGGCCTCCGACGTGGCTTCCCTTTAACAGTTACAGACTCCTTCCCTCTCCAAGTTGTGTTTTGTTCTGCTCCACTTACTCTTTTCCACTGTAGACCAGAATAACAGTAATCGGTAGTAACCATGCCACACACTCAGTATCATACTGCTTTCAAATTTTCTCCTCCAAGAAATTAGCACATTACTTTTTCATTTAGCCTTAACTAAATTCTTGGGGTAGAGTCAGAATGCAGCCACATATACTAGCTAGAATATCCCACAAATGGCCCCTAGCCCTATTGCTAATAAAGTCCTTGCTTCCCTCTAAAACCTTGTGACTTAGGCCTCTGCCTTTTGCGATGATCTCAGATCTTTTTCTATTCTCCAGGCTTCTACTAGAATAGCCAGTTAAGTTCTATTAGCGCATTTGACCGCTTTTCTAGCTCAAAGCTCCCGAGTCTTCTACATTTCTCTAAAAAACAATGTGGTAAGTGTGGTGGTTTGAATGAAAATGCCCTTTGTTGGCTCATGTATTAGAGAATTTGGTCCCCAGTTAGTGGCACTATGTTAGGAGGGTTAGGTCTTATGCCTTTGCTAAGGAAAGCATGTCACGGGGAGTGGGCTTTGAGAGTAAAAAGCCTACCTGCATGTGGTTTGCTCTCTCAGCTCTGTGCTTACAGTTGACATGTGAGCTCTCTGCTTTCTGCGCCTGTCACCATGCCTGCATCCTGCTGCCATGTTTTCCCCACCATTATGAACCCATCCACCATCCCCCACCCTCTGGAACCTTAAGCCAAAACAGAATCTCTCTTCTGTAAGTTACCTTAAGGTGTTTTATCACAGCAACAGAAAGGAGCTGATCCAGTTAGCTTCTGATCAGCGACAGCCCACTCTTCTATGCCTCCTCCTGTATTAGTTACATTCCTGTTGCTGCCATGGAATAACATGACAAAAGTAACTTACTGGAAAAGAGTTTACCTGGGTTTATGGTTTCAGAGGAAAAGTCTGTAACCTCTGGGGCAGCGTGACAGTGAGTAGCAGAGCAGGAATCTGAGAGATCACATCTCAACTGCCCACAGGAAGCAGAGAGAAAAAGCGAGAAGTGGGGTGAGGCTACAAACTCTCAAAGCCCTCGTTCAGTGATGTCTTTCCTCCAGCAAGGCTGAACCTTAAATGTTCTGTTACCTCCCCAAACACTGTTGTCAGCTGGGACCAAGTGTTCAAGTGCATGAGCCTATGGGGACTTTCTCATTCACACTGCCAGAACTTAAAATTCAAGGCTTAGAGTAGCCAGCTTATATACCATAAGGAGAAAGATAGGGTGTTGGGGGAGAAAGGAGATAGGACAGAGATAGAAACATAGATACTGTTATCTGTGCCGCTCATGACTTCTCTATAACTAGCTGCCAAGAATCAGTGCCCGCACTCCAGTGCTTTCTGCTCTCATGTCATGTCTTGTCTTTTATCAAAAGTCAACATCCTTGGATTTAGTAACTTGAGATACAGGTAGGGTCTTCTTATTTTCAGCTTAGGCATTTAAACTGCATTTCTGTTTGAGAGCGGGAAACACTGATATGCATTGTAATTCAAACTTTCAAACCAAAGTACGTAGACTAATAAATCTAAGATATATTATGTACAATACATCTAAGACATAATCTTAAGATTCTTGATTTTACTGTTAGTTCTTCCACCGCCACCTCTTTTTAAATGAACTTTATACCCACACTCTCAGTATTGTGGACAGATTCTACGTATAGAGAAAGAAAATGGACCTTATTCAGGAGTCAGATTTTATTTCTTTGGGTTTTTTTTTTTTTTGTATGTTTGTTTTTGAGTCACAGCCTCCCTGTTTAGCCCAGCCTGGCCCAGAGCTCTGAATCTTCTTGTCTCAGCCTCCAGGGTTGATTTTAAATGAATGTATATCATAGCTTGTCCTTTCCTTTTCCTTTTTTTTTTTTAAAGATGTATGTGTTAAAGGAAAGAATATACATGTATCCCCTTCAGGAAGGAAAATGGAAGATGTCATTGTGCATAAACAAATTGTACTCTGAGATGGCCCTACCAAGGAAGTAAATAGGAAGTGAATTAGAACAGAATTTATTCTAATGAAAAATGCTGTCATATTTTTTATGAATCGGATGTGTGATCTTGAGTTGTGGTAAATATTACTTTTCATGAATGACAAGAGTATTTTACAGCCAGACAGACAGAACATAGACCATCAAATCAACCAACTCATAAGAATTCGAGTGCTTTTTTTCCACAACCTTAAACTATTACAATATACATTTGAGCAACCTTGCTAATTTTATTTGATTTTTCATGAAATTTTCTAAATTTCATGATTTATTCTTTAACTCAGGAGCTATGTAGAAATATTTTTTAAATTGCAAAACAAGTAAGAAATTTTTGTTGTTGTTATTTTAGTACCGGGAGGGAGTTCCAGTGAATTCTGAAATTGCTCACGTTTAATTTTCTATATGCTTTTATGCCCTAATACAAAAGGGGAAAGAAGGCAATAAAAGACTTTTAATTTTTTATTATTTTTGTTTAGTTATATATTTTTCAACTCCCCTCCCTCCTTTCTTTTCTCCTCCACTTCTACCCCTCCCACGGTCCCCATGCTTCCAGTTCACTCAGGAGATCTTTCTTTTCCCTGTGTACATTAGATCCATGTATGTCTCTTAGGATCCTCTTTGTTGTCTGGGTTCTCTGGGATTGTGAGCCTGGTTTTTCTTTGCTTTATGTCTAAAAGCCACTTGTGAGTACATATCATATTTGTCTTTCTGGGTCTGGGTTACCTCACTAAATATGTTTTCTAGATCCATCCATTTGCACTCAAATTTCAAGATGTTCTATTGTTTAAATGTACCACATTTTCCTTTTCCATTCTTCAGTCAAGGGGCATTTAGGTTGTTTCCAGGTTCTGGCTGTGACAAACAATGCTGCTATGAACATAGCTGAGCACATGTCCTTGTGGTATGATTGAGCATCCTTTGGATATACCCAAAAGTTGTATTACTGGGTCTTGAGGAAGGTTGTTTCCTAATTTTCTGAGAAATCACCACACTGACATCCAAAGGGGTTGTACCAGCTTGCATTAGCACAAGCAATGCAGAAGTGTTCCCTTTTCCCCACAACCTCTCCAGCATAAGTTGTCATCAGTGTTTTTGATCTTGGCCATTCTTACAGGTGTAAGGTGGAATCTCAGAGTTGTTTTGAATTGCATTTCTCTGATGGCTAAGGATGTTGAGCAACAAATAAGTTTTAACAATTGAGTTCTAACATAGTTGTATTTGGACAGCAGAAAATCTTCCATTTTTGCCTGGTATCAATTCAATATATTTAAATAATTACAAAATCAGTGTTTTTGTTTTATTCAGTTAGCTGTTATAGACTTTAAGGCTGTTTCATAGCAGATCAGTGTTTATACGGCATCTCTTTCTCATTTTTTAAAGCTATATAGATACCTTTTGTATCTGTAGTGGTGAAGGAAGCCATGTATGATATTGCACACCTGTAATCCTAGTATACAAGGTTAGAGGCAGGAGAATGAGCAAGTTTATGGCCAGCCTGGGCTACATAGCAAGTCTGAGGCCAGCCTCGGCTACCCTATTTATTTTTTTAGTTAAAAGGATTTCAGGTTTTGCAAAACCTAGCTTAGTGCTATGTTTATTCTTTGAGTTTAGCTCTTCTTTTTCTGACTTTGAATTATCAGTTCTAAACTGCTGTCTCGAGGATACCAGAAAGTGTCTTTGGTATTCAAGCCACGCACTGTGTCTTAGAGCAGAAACTTCAGTCTGTTCGCTTGCTCTGGCACACTGCTCGGCATGGAAGTCTGTTTTAGAATTCACTTACAATCAATACTTGTTCATGTGTGCAGGTTCAGATTTGAAGATACGCTTAGTCTGAGCTCTGTGGAATAAACTCCGACATTGTTATTGTTGAGTGTTGGTGCTCTATTAGATGTAAGGAGGCATTCTGAAAGTAATAGAAATAGTGGATGTTTTTCTTCTCTTTGAAATTACATATATTCTTAAAACATCTATTGTTAAGACAGTTATTTTTATTAATTAACTACTTTGCATTCTCAGGGCTATTGCAGATATAATTAACATGTAAAACAAAATTCATAAGCATGAAACTAATTATAGCTTTGTAGTGATGAGGATTTATGAAAGCAATTAAGCCAAACATTTTACTCTTTGGCTCCTAAAGACTGGATGTGGTGTGCAGTTGCCTGTTCTGCAGAATTATACTTCAGCATATTTAACTCACAGTGTGGCGTTCTATGGGTGTTCTAGGGTTCTATGTTTGCTCCTGTTCTGGGTCTTCTCCACCAGAGCCTCCTTTGCCTGGGTGAGCATAAGGGCACTCAGCTTGACAGGTCCTAGTTACGTGCCTGGGAGTGGCGATGAGATGCTTTAGTCTTAAATGTGGCTCTTGTGTGTCTCTCTCTGTGTTTTTGCATGTGTATGCACATATTTGGAGATCCAAGGACAATTTTCAGAATTCATTTGTTCCCTTCACCCTGTGGGTTTTCGGGATCAAACTTAAGTTGAAAGGTTTGGGAGCAAGCACTTGCATCTCCTGAGCCACCTTGCCAGCTGTAATTATTAGACCATACCTTGATGAGATTTAGTTGGAACTATTAAATCATATATACTTTTAAAAAGTCTTATGTTAATGGGTAGAGGCTTGGTGGGTAAGAATCCTTGCTATTCAAGCATAAGCACCCGAGTTTGAATGCCTAGTACCTATACAAAATAATCTGAACATGGCTCTGCACCTGTAGCCCTATTGCTGTGGAGGGAGACAGGCTGGGGGATAGCTGCCAGCTAACTCCCCGTTCTCAGTGAGAGACCCTGCCTCAGGGGAGTCAGCTGAAGAGTGATAGAGCAGGACACCCATCATCTTCTTTTGGCCTCTACCAAAGCTGACATGTGAGCATGCGCCCCTCCCACATATTCATACATGTCACTATTAATATGTTTGTGTATAGTATCCATGTATGTGTCATAGATGCAGTGACCATAAAAGTTGACTTTACGTACAGAAAGTCTCTCAGTAAACAAACATCCACATGGACACAGATGTAGTGATCTCAGTCATCTGTTGTGTCATGAACATACTAATTCCCTGGCTGGGGAGATGTGAGAGGCTGTGATGGTTAGCACTAGTTGTAGAATTTGGAAGTGGTCTTAGTAGCAGTTGGGTTAAACTTAAAGGCATCATTTCAGGAATGTTTGCTTGGTGCCAGGCTCTGCTAGGTCTGCCACACATAATAACCTCTTTTGTCCTTACAAGAGCCAAGGCAGCAGGTATTATTATTGTCATCTCAATAATTATTTATTGAAATAGACTAAACGTGTAGCTAGCAGCTGGGGAGGGTAGGCAGGAGGGCAGATAGAGGGAGGGGGTGGGCAATAGGTCTAAAGCACATGAAGGGGTATCGTTAATGTTCTCCAGCACAATAGCATAACTATAGTATACAGCGATTAATTATATACTTCAGAATTTCTAGTGGGGAAGAGTCTGTAGGTTCCTAACGCAGAGAAATGGTAATGCCTGAAAAGGAAACGTTCATTATCTAGATGTGATCATTGTGAGTTATATGCATATTTCAAATGATAATACTGTACTCAATAAGTGCATTACATGTTAAGTAAAAATTAGCAAAATAATTATGACTTTTTTATGTAGAAATGAACGGATATCTCATTTCACAGATGAGGAGAATCAAGATCCTAAGGGCTGTTAAGAGATAGCAGTGGTGATCACTGGGAGAACCAGATTAGAATGCAGTCTGGCCCTACAACCTACACACTTCAGTACAGATAACATTACTCAAAACGTTTTTGGCTTTGGGAAGGGACATTTTATTCAGTACTTGAATTGAGTCCTTGATTTTGATAGATTTTCTTGGCCACTGTCAAAGCATTTTAAGCCAATGGAAGCTGTTGGTCTGTAGTATCCACAGTTTGGTTTCTGACTTCGGTTCTTTATTTTTATACCTGATTAACCCAAGAAAGAGGCAGAAAGAGAAAAGTATATGTGCTTTTGCCTCACACCCCCTACTTGAGCCTTGCCTTCTCAACTGCTTTCTGTCCCGTTCCTTCAATCCCTCTGCTGACTGCTTTCCTCCTTTCTTCCTCCACTTTGAGCCAGCCCCGACTTCTTTTTTGTACTTAACACAGCTCTGAAAAAGAATTATTATATAAGTGACTCGTAAGAGAAATATGACAGAAATGAAAAAAATCCAAAAGAGCAACAACAGCACTTCTCACATCCTGTCAGCAGTGCCTCACGGCTTCCGTATCGACAGCACACTCTTGGTGGCTGTCCTGTCTGGCCCTAGCTGTCCTTTAATACAAAACTCCTCCACTAGGGTAAGAGAGGCTTTCCCCGCTGACTTCTCTGTTCTCTCTTGACCTGTCATGTACATATGGGTACAACTGCTGGCCACGGGGACAAGTGCAGCATTCTTCCGCCTTCACTTCCTAGGCTCTTTAGCCCCCATTGAACTGTGAACAGTGGCCGAGGACAGAAGCTGTATACACTGTCCAAACAGAGCACCAAAGCAGCAGCACACTGAGTCATTCTTCGCTCTGTGTGAGAACTGAGGGGGACTCTATTCATTTCCTTTGTGCTGGTGTCTGTCAACAGCGCTGTTTGAGGCAAGGCCTATTGTGCTGGCCAGTGTTTCTTATTGACCTAAGTCTGTGCCTGCTATGTTCCCAGGGTCGAAGTTGCGAGTGAGAGAATGTTTGGAAAGGGGTAATCATAGGCTAGATGCATTTTGCTGCATTGTCATCTGACCTATTAAATCTAACTGTGGTCTGTGTTAATGCAAACAGGTAATTATATAGTCACAGCTGCAGCCATTGACATCTGGGCACTGCCCCATGGGAAAAATATGTGCTTTTTGTCCCGTGTCTGCATTCTTGCATGCTGGCCTTTAATGGTTTTTAACTGAAAATAGATAATGGGTCAGGATGAGAAACATGAACAAGGTAGACACTTCAGATCGTTTCTGCCACAGATGATTGCATGTTTCCTTTGATAGCACTGTGCCTTTCCGTGGCTCCAGCTTCAGTAATCTTGGTTGGGTTTTAAAGTAGTGTAAAATAAAGATAATTGTTACGTTTCTATCCTATATGATCAGGGCATCATGCTTAGTTACTTTGAAAGGGCTGCCTCTGGGGACTCAGATTTTTTAGTTTGTCTGCCCTGTGGTTTTAACCCTTTGTGTCTCCCCAGTTTTGAATATAACTGATTAAACATCATATCCTCTCTACCCCCTGAAACAGAACCAGCTTTATAATAGTAAAAGAAAAAGAAAATGTTTAAATCTGTTTCGGTCTCGCGTCAAAGCGCACTTTATCACGCCGATACACTGCAGGCAGCTCTCCGTTCGTCTTCACAAGTCATTACTCTTAGTATTTCTTCCTAATTGGTTAGCTAATAAATTCTGCTGTTGGGCTTTGAGTGAGAAAGCACTCAGGATGCCCTTAGGTTGGAACTGCTTCTGAACCTCCCCGGTAAGATTAGTTCCTTTCTTTGTTCATCACAGAGGAAGTCAGGAGGAGATGGTTGCTCTGTGCTCTGAGTTTGTTGTGGTCATGGGAGGATGACGTTTGACCTTCTTGCATCTGAGATACTGACGATACAGTGATGGGGAGTATAAGCTTTTACCCTTGTGGAAGTAAGGTTGAATGCATTAATTTTATACTATTCTCACCACAACACAGCTTTAGAAAACATGACATAGTGATTAGATTTTATACAGTGAATGATATGATACAGTTATACAGAAAATGTCCCCTTCTTGCTAAACAAAGTGGACCAATGATAACAACTCTTAGCTCTGTTTTGAAAATAATATTTCATGTTAATGCTACTAAGTAAAGTTGCCATCTTGTATGTAGAGCACTTGTGTAAAGTGCATGCTGGTCTCTGTTAGTTGTTAAAATGAAAACTGTTTTCCGATTCCTAGAGTGAAATCTGCTTGTTAGAGAGTACCTTCACTGTTTAATCCTGTGTCACATGTGGAGTTATTTCGACAGATACCAAGTGTAAGCACTTCAAAAGGCTTTTCATATTTGTAAGAAATAGCAAACCATATGTCATCTTGTAGAAGCCCTGTTTTGGAAGGAACATGGCTCGTGGCCAGCAATTAATTAAGTCACCCTTTTGTTTGGGCCATATTGTGGCAGTGTTTAGGTGTGAAATCTTCTGTTGTCACTAGATAGGGACATTCTTGGGTGCAGCCATGACAGTTTTAGAGAAAGTAGTCAATTTTGGTGCTGTTTTTCTGTAAATTGTAAGGACAAGTAGTTGAAGTTGCGCACGGCAGAAAGAGATAAAATAAGGACATGGAGCTGGCCCTTGGCATTATAAACTGGGATTCTTATTACTTTAGTCCATTGGAAATTGCATCAGCATTAACAGGAAGTTAGGAGCAGAACACCTAGAGCAGGTGTCTGTCGCTAGAGATCGTGGAGTAAGAAAAGATGGCTTTCATGCTTACTGTGTGTACTGTGTCTACTTCCCTCTGAACTGTAGTTCAGATATTCTTCAGTTGTCTTCACGTAGGGATCTTCTCTTCTGTCCGATTGGATGGGCTCAATTAGGTACCTAGTGTTGCTCTGACCGTGCCGCTTTCCTTGCTTCTGTTAGAGAAGAATTAACTTTGTATTCAGGATATAGCAGTTAAGCAGAGTTATGGGCCTGGGTCTAAAGATTGCAATCAGGGAAGGCTGGTCTCCACAGAGAGCTTCCTTTCACCCGTTCTGACCATTGTCTCTGCTTCCCGTCATTCATCCTCACTGCTGTTGATCTTAGCAAGGAACCCAGGGACACTATTGCCTTGATTACAAATAAGGTTTCATGTTTGATCTTTTCTATTTGGAAAAGATAAAGCACCTAGATCTTAAAAGGGTGCTTTCTTTCTTTCTTTTTTAATGAACAGCAGTGGCCTTGGGAATTTCAAAAGCTCTCTAATGGTTCTCATGTGGTAAAAAGGACACAACAGACATTGTGATCCACATGCCTGTTTTCTCTTTCTCTAAATAAAAATATATGTTTTTTCCTCAGATTAAGTATGATTAAATTTAGAATTCTTTTGCATTTTTCTTCAAGCCCTAATAAAAGCAAGCCCACACATATATTTTGGAGGATTTCCGAATCCTAGACTTGGCAAGCAGACTTTCTTTTTTACAGTAAATGCAGGTAGTGAGCCTTTGGGTGTCCGCAGACACATCCACCCTCACCTGCTGTATGTGGGCACAGTCTGGTACATATCAAAGTGTTTCGTAATAACTGTAGGTGGGTGTTGAGAGGGTTAACCATCTGGCCTTCTGGTAGCTTAATTAGGCTCTGGCACAGAGCCAGGATCTGTAGAAAATAGGTCTGCCTAGGATAACCGCAGAAACCAGTGGGGTTCAGCTCTTGGCAAGGGCTGGAGGCCTCCGCAGCGGTCTGTGCTGATGTCTACCTGTTGGGAAGTGAGCGGCTGTGGACTGGGATACAGCAGCCAGGCATCTCCACCTAGCACTGTGATTGTTTTGGACTTTAAAATGGAGGCAAGAGTACCTGTCTCAAAGCTGGGTTCCCGTAGTGATTCACTGCAAGGTCCTCTGAGCTTCCCAAGGAGATGGCAGTGCACATCCATTAAGAAGCCATGAGCTTACCTGAGTCTGCCCTGGGTTGGGGAGTCTTCTTGTGAACAGTATGTTGTAGGAATTTGAAGTTCAGGAGTGAACCATGGCAGCTTTTAGCAGTGTTGAGAGTTTCAGCCATCAGCATTTAGCCTTGTGCTTTCTCAAGAAAGAAAAGCAGCCGTGTCGTTGCTTTATTGATAAAGTTCATAATGGCGCCAAAGATTACAAATGTTCTGAAAAAAACATCGTTATAAATGTGTTATTGTTTAAACCCATGTACTGGTTAGTGAAGTACAGTGTCTGAAAGATCAAAGTTGTACCAGCACCCTTTCAGTTGGTCTTCCGTGGCTGGCTCCATGGCTCAGGGTTTTAGATGAAACTTCAGTGTTGATATTCAATTCTGAAACCCAGACTGTAAAATATAAAATAAAACCTTATATGATTTAGACAGAAGCTTCACTAGAAAAGCTAGGGTTTTTTTTTCTTTATCTTTATTTATTTATTTTGGTTTTTCCAAGATTCAGTTTCTCTGTATGGCCTTGACTGACCTAGAACTTTCCCTGTAGACCAGACTGGCTTGAACTCAGAGATCAGTCTGGCTCCACCTCATGAGTGCTGGGCTAAAGGTGTGTGCCATCGTATCTGGCTTACAGCTAGTTTTTTCTAAGCTAACAGAACAAAAATAGGTAGAACAATCTACGCCCCACCCCAGGAATAAAAAATGTGTTTTTCCCCCTTACTTTACAGCTTTTGTATAAAGTGATCGCCAGCTCTCAATCTATCCCAAGTTCTTTAACATATTGCTTAATAAGCAAGGTAATTCATAGCAGTATTTTGGAGCTCACTTACTGCTACAGCTAAAGTCAGATGACAGTAAAATGTCATTAGTTTGGTTATCTTTGCTGCAGTTAAAATAGCACCATTTCTCTATTTGTATGTGCTTTTAAAGCTCACATGAGAAAGGGAGGAGTTTCATGTCAGGGTCTCTTGGAGCTCCAGCTGCGTCAATACCGTGTGCTGTTACTGTTTGTGCAACTCATTTGTCTCAGTCACTGTTCTATTGCTATGATGAGACACCATGACCATGGCATTCTTTTTGGCTTTTTGAAACAGGGTTTCTCTGTGTGACAGTCCTGGCTGTCCTGGAACTCTCTTTGTAGACCAGGCTGGCCTTGAACTCACAGAAATCTGCCTTTCTCTGCCTCCTGAGCGCTGTGATTAAAGGCGTGTGCCACTACTACCTTACTTACCCATGGCAGTTCTTACAAAGGAAAGCATTTAGTTGGGGTTTGCTTACAGTTTCAGAAAATCAGTTCATTACCATCATGGCAGGGGGCATGGCAGCAAGCATGGTGCTAGAACAGTAGCTGAGAGCTAGAAAGACTGGGCCTGGCATGGGCTTTTGAACGCTTACAGCCCAACCCCAATGACATACTTCCTCCAGCAAATCCACACCTACTCCAGCAAGGCCAGCACCTCCTAATGACTAATATATATACTAATATTCAAATGTATGAACCTATGAGGGCTGTTCTTTTTTTTTATTTATTTTTTATTTTCGAGACAGGGTTTCTCTGTAGCTTTTGGTTCCTGTCCTGGAACTAGCTCTTCTAGACCAGGCTGGCCTCGAACTCACAGAGATCTGCCTGCCTCTGCCTCCCAAGTGCTGGAATTAAAGGCGTGTGCCACCACCGCCCGGCATGAGGGCTGTTCTTATCCGACCACCACAGCATTCATTCATAGACAGCTCCTGCTCTTTCTTCTTTAGCATATCATTTCCAAACTGTATTACCATAACTGTGCTCAAGGCGGGGTTGGTAAAAAAGACTCATAGTGAACTCTTAAAACATCAGTTGTTTAATTTGCCTTATGCAAATGCAGTGACCAAAACTAAACTGGTTTTGATACATTTTAATAAATTTGAAACCTTTCTTGTCAGAACTCTTGCTTATCAATGAATCCATTGTGTGACATTTAACATGCCACATTTGTTCTCTAGCTGTGTGCAGAGTAACGGCCTCAGATTCGCTGCTATACTTGTCATACACCTGCATCCTCCATTCTTTATTAAAGGAGAATCCAACAAAGTCAACTGGAGACTCCCAGTAAATGTCTCTTTTTAAAAGTGATGCTACTGTACCAGGTAGAATTAGTTAGCAATAAAAATAATTTTTTAAGCAGCTCTGATTCCCTATGGATCTTAGTATTTCTCCTTCAGTTGGGACAAGCTGATTCACATCGTCTTGTCTGTTTGGAGGAGATTTTGTAAGTCAAGGTAACATGTTTCTCTTCTGCATCTACCTTTAGTAAACATTGTGAAAGGTAAAGGAATTGTAATAAGACATAAATGAACTGTGGAGACATTATGCCCAATCAAATAAGTCACACACTGTGTTATGACCTTTCTTTGAAATGTCCAGAACAGATATATCCAAAGTAGATGGGCTATCGCTGTAGGCTAGGAGAAAGTGGGCAGTGGTCATGGGTGCAGCGTTTCTTCTGAGAGGTGAAGAAAATTCCCTAAAATTAAATTGTGGTAAAGGGTGTGGAACTCAGAATAGTATCCACAAAGTCACAGAATTGGTCCTTCAGTGAATGTATTTTATTACATAGGAATTACATGTTAGTAAAGTTGTTAAAGTTATATTTAATCATGGGAAATGTTTTAGATTTAAAAGATAATTAATACTTTATATTTTAGTTACCTTTTCAATATACCCCACTTTAGGAAAGTAAATGCAAGTTTTCTATTAGCATAGCATTATTTTAATAGCTCATAATAAGACTATAGTATAGCATGTTAATTTGTACAATTCTGAAACAGGTGTGTCTAAAAATCATTTGTGTGGTATCTTCTTGGACCTCACTGGCAAGAAAGATAAAATAGGTTTATTCAGCAAGGGCTGTTAATTTCTATACTACAGGAGCCTCCTGAGCCATGAGGTAGCAGCACCCAGGGTCATAATGTGCCAGGTACTGCTCCACATGTTAGAACAGAGATGACCAGATTGCAGCTCTTCTGAGCAAGGTAAACAGGTCAGAACGAAAGCATGACCCAAAAATGACAGTATAAGACATGATGTCCTAAAGACTTGGCTGTTGTTTTACAGTAGGCCAATCTTGGGGTAGCCAGGTGCTGTGCACGGTGTCAGAGTGTTCCGATGAATTCTTCAAAAACAGAACTTTTTGTCAAAGTTTGGTGAAAAAAGAATTTTCCAGAAAGATAAGGACCTCCCAGACAGAAAGTCTTACAAGGCTTAGAAGCAAAGGAGAAGCAGATAAAACCAACATAGAATATGTATGCAGGACTGAGCCCAAGTCCCTCTGTCTGTGCAGCAGCAAATGACAGCAGCTAGGAACAAGCTGGAAAGGCTTGGTAGACATGATTACACTCATTAATACATGGCTCTGAAGGATTTGTTATCTCCTTGATTTAAATCCTCCAAGTACAGGCAGAAAAGGAATTAGGAAATAACCCATCTTTCATAAGAAATCTAAGATCCTTGTGGCTCTCCTTTCTTGGCATCATTGGTGCATTGGTCCACGAGGGTGGAGGGAGCAGGAGTGGGGGCAAGGTTCAGACAGCTGTGGATATGACAGAGATAGCCCTTGGAGATGACTTCTGTGAATCAGTTCAGCTCTGTTCCAGAGTATAAGAAATGCAGAGGATCAGGAAGCCTGGGGACAAGCCCTAATTTGCATTAAGTGGCTGGCTTCTATCGTAAGGCTTTGTATGAAGCAGCAGGGTCCTATAGCAATGCCCCTAGTACAAGCCTTAGTTACCATATATGCAACGGGGGAAGAAGACTTGGCAGGAAACCGTGCCAAGGATCACACTAGAAATAAATCAAGACATCCAGGCTTAGAGACATCTTTCAGAAAAGATAGTCCTTGGGGCCTAAAGACATTCTCTAGTAAAGGGCAGGTGGAGATCGGGAAGTCTGGCTGGGGAGGGAGTCCTTCATGTTGCCTAGCTTTGGAGAGAGCTGTAATCTGTGACCAGTAAGGCCTTCCAGCAATCCTAGAACCCTTGAGTCCACCCACAGTGGGACGGGACTGTTTATTCCTGTTTGCTAACCATTGGAAAGTTGGAAGCTGCAAGACTCAGTAGCACTCAGTAATAACTCCCCTAAGTCAGGCTTAGTAGCTCATAGTATGATCTCAACATATATATATGAGCCTAAGGTAGGAGGCTTGCTTTGAGTTCAAGGCCAGCCTGGGCTTCAGAATGAGACCCTTCATGACCCCACCCCCAGCCCATTACTCCTCTGGTCGGTAGCACCACAGCCTTGGTGACACTTGTTCCCTTCAGCCCCCTTGCCTATCCACCTCTAGTCCTTTGCCCCACAGCCACTCTACACTCACCTGAGCCCTCTCTCCAGATGGTAACTCCACTCTTGACCTCAGTCTTCTCACTTCCAGCCATACACCCACAGCTGCCCATGGCCCCTTTGTCCCCAGCACTGCATACATACCACACCCATGCTGTGCATTCCTTCTGGCCCTCCCAGCCTGGACCTAGGACTCCTCAGCTTCAACTCTGTCTCTTCAAGGCTCCCCCAATCCTCCCTGCCTAACATCCCACCTTGAGCTTCTAGCCTGGTAGGCTAAAAACTTACTTAAAAGACAACCAGTCTCATAAATTCATTATGTAATATTCCATTACAAAAGCATAAACAGTATGTGTGTTTGTTTGAATAAGAATGCCCCCATAGGACTTGATTGGGGGAGGGGGAGGGAAATGGGAGGCGGTGGCGGGGAAGAGACAGAAATCTTTAATAAATAAATGAATCAATTATTTAAAAAAAAGAACAAAAAAAAAGAATGCCCCCATAGACTTCATGCACACACATATATATTCAATATATATGTACATTCAATATACATATTGAATGGGGAGGTTTTTCCTGTAGGTAAGTGAGAATAGCCAGAGGCATCTGGAAAAGTCCAGAGCAGAGAGAAAAAGAAGCAGACTGGCCATGGGCCGGGCTGAAGAAGCCAGGCTTATATATTTGAATGTTGTGAAGAGCGGCAGGCTGTGTCCCGCCACCCGGCTCCCGCACGGCTAGCTTTACCCGAAATAACAACACACAAATTGTATTCTTTTAAACACTGCCTGGCCCATTAGTTCTAGCCTCTTTTTGGCTAATTTTCACATCTTGATTATCCCATTTCTAGTAATCTGTGTAGCACACAGGAAGATCTTAACCTGCATCTGTCTCAGAGAGGAGAGTCATGGCGACTGCCTGACTCGGCTTCTTCCTCCCAGCATTCTGTTCTGTCTTCTCCGCCTACCTAATTTTTTGTCCTATCAAAGGCCACCAAGGCAGTTTCTTTATTAACCAATGAAAGTAACACATAGATGACCCTCCTCCATCATTTGAATGCTTAGTCAGCAGAGAATATTTGAATGGATTAATAGGATTAGGAGGTGTGGCTTTGTTAGAAAAAAGTATGTCACTAAGAGTGAACTTTGAGGTTTTAAAAGACCATGCCAAGCCCAGAGTTTGTCTGCCTCTGTCTGTCTGTCTGTCTGTCTGTTTCTTTCTCTCTCTCTCAGTCCCTCCCTCTTTCTCTCTCCCTCCCCTTCTCTCTCCCCTGTAGACCATCATGCTCCCCACCATGATTATAATGGACCAAACCTCTGAAACTGTAAGGAGCGTCCAATGAAATACTTTCATCAGAGCTGCCTTGGTCATGATGTCTCATCACAGGGTGTCTCATCACAGCAGTAAAACAGGGACTAAGGCAGTGTGATAAACCAAGACAGCACACATGCATTCATCATCAATCCACTCCACAGTAGTGTTCCTTGAGAACAACCTAGATTAAGTTCAAGACCTGTGACTCCAAAGAGCAAATAAATATAGAAAAATACGAACAGCTAAATGAAATAATGAAGACAGTTCAGGCTATGAAAATTGAAGTCATGAAAGAGATAGAAACACTAAAGAAAAGCCAAACTGAAATGAAGCAGACAATGAAAACTCAGTGAGTCTAATGAAAGCCCGTTGGAAGATCTAACCTATAGTGGGTCATATAGAATACAGAATAGTAGAACTTGAGGGCAAGGAGGAAGAATTGTATCACTAAATAAAAATTGTTTTTTAAAAATATGTGAATGGAACATAACAGGAACCTTGGTACACCATGAACAGACCAAGTCCGTGAATTATGGGCATAGAAGAAGTAGAATTCCAGGCCAATGGCATGGTTAATATTTTCAATGAAATCATAGAAGAGATCTTCTTAAATCTAGAGAAAGACAAACTTGTCCAGATTCAAAGGTCCACAGAACATCAATTAGGACCAGAAAAGAAATGCTGACTAACATAAATAAAATACTAAAAACGTGGACTAAAGATCACGGATGGCAAGCTGTGCTGGTGTGCCTTGCACAGCTCTCATTGTGTGCCTCTAATGCTGTCTGTTAAAGTTAAAGGAGAAGTGACCTTCCATACAGAGACACACTGAAGGACTCCAGAGACCCTCGAGCTCACAGGGGGAAAATAAACAGGAAATCCAGTGAAGTCTAAGATGATACAGTATCCACAGAATGACTAGAGTTAACACACATCTCTCAATAATAACTGTGAGCATTAATGGTCTCTGTTACTAATAAGAAAATATAGACTAGCAGATTATATTGGAAAATGGGATTCTCCTTTTTGCTGACCCCAAGAAGCATACCTCACCATCAAAAATAGACATTGCCTCGGTATTAGTAGGATGGAAAGGGCACTTCATGCAGATGGAGTAGCAAACAAGTACATAGACTCTTCTGATCAGACAGAAGAGACTTCAGCCACAGCCAGGCAGAAGAGGTAAAGAAGGGCACTTCATACTCGTGAGGGAAATAGTCTGCTGAGAGGACAGTTACAGTTCAAACCATGTACGCTAATAAAATGAACCTAATTTCACCAGACAAATACTCTAGATGTAAAGCCACAGATTAACCCCGACACAGGTATAATGGGAGATTTCAGTATCCTACTATTGCCTATACACAGGTCATCCAGACCAAAAGTAGAGAAACATTAGAATTAAACGAAACCTAAATCAAGTGGGCCAGAACTGAGATACTAGAAAATTCATGTCGGCAGCTCATGGATCTTTCTCATATTAGGACATAAAGCAATCCTTAATAATATAGGAACATTGAATAATATTCTGTATTCTATCTGAACTCAGCAGAATAAAGCTAGCTAAACTACTAAAAGTATACAAACTCACAGAGGTTTAAAAAACAAGCAAAAAAAAAATCCAGACTATTGAACAACAAATGGGTCACTGAAGAAATTAAGAAGAAAATAAAAATATTCCTAGAATTAGATGAAAATAAAAACATATAAAAAGCTGTGGGGTACAATGAAGAAAAGCTTCAGAGGAAAGTTTGTTGTCCTAGGTATCTATATCTTTTGAGAGATCAAATAAATAAAATAGTTTAATGTTCACCTTAATGCCTTGGGGAAGCAGGAACAAACCAAATCCCAGAGCAGTAATAGGGAGACCAGGACAGAGATTAATAAAATAAACACTAATTTTAAAAAAATTAATGAAACAAAGAATTGGTTCTTTGGAAAAATAAGCAAATTAACAAACCCTTAGTCAAATTAACTGAAAGAGAACACCCAAACCAATAAAATTAGAGGTGAAAAGGGAGACACTACAACAGACACCAATGAAATCACAAACTTACCTTGACAACATTTACTCCACTAGGTTGGAAAAAGTTAAAAAGAAATTGATGACTTTTTAGACATGTATGGCCTGCCAAAATTAAGCCAAGATTGAATAAATAATTTAAGCAGACTTATAACTAGCAGCAAGATTGAAGCAGTATTTAAGTTTCTTAAAACAAAATAAAAAGCCCAAGCAAGACCAGATGGATTCACTGCAGAATTCCAGCAAACATCAATGCTACTCAGATTAGTCTATGAAATAGGAAAGAATGGAATGCTTTCATGCTTTTTATGAAGCTAATATCAACCTGACACCAAAACCAAAATGAAATACACACACACAAAAGAAAATTAGAAACTTATCTCCTTGAGGAACATAGATGCATAAATTCTTAATAAAATACTGGCAAACTGGGGCTAGAGAGATGTCTCAGTGGTTAAGAACACTGACTGCCCTCAAAAAAGAAAAATGACCCCAGGTTCAATTCTTGGCACCTACATGGCTGCTCCAAGGGTCTGTAACTCATGTCCAGGCATCCAGTGCTGCCTTCTCGACTGTCTAAGCACTCTCTACACATGATACACATACATGCATACTGGCAAACACTCATGCACGCCCTAATAGACGTCCTAGGCCCAAGTAGAGAATTTACTGCTGTTGCCTACCCAAATTGACATAGCATCAAAATGCCTTCTAAATGTCTTTTTATATCCTTGAACAAATGCTTTTCTCAGTTTTAATAAGAGAATCCTGTCTTTGTAGCTAATTTTGGTGAATTCAGACTTGTGATTGCCCCAGATACTGAGAACAAGTGGTAGTAAGGATTCTGCCCTAAACAAGACATTTACACTACCTCCTCTAAGGCCCAGGGAACATTGAGGAGGAATGGGTGGGAACATGTAGGAGCCAGAAGACGGGGAGGAATGTGAAATGCCAAGCTCTAAACTGGATGCAGACATTGTGATCATGAGCTCACGTCAACCGCAGTGAGTCTGCACAAGCCTGCAGAGGACTGGTCCTCTCCACAGTCATGGACGGGCAAAGTGTTCGTGGGACACTGCTCCTTAATGTTCAACTATTGGCTATTGATTGTTTCTGGGAGAGGGGGAAATGTCTTCAGTTATGTACTCGCTGCTGAGCCCAGCGGGCTCGAAACTCATGGTCACAAAACATCTACTCTTAACTTTTAGAAACATTTCTAATATTGGCCAGCAACAACTAAGAATCACCAAAAGACTCATCTTAACCCACTGAAGAGCAAGTGTCCTTACAGAGCAAAAGGTATCGTTGCTTTACGTGTATACAAAGTGGCATGTTTGTTCTGAAATGACAGTGCTTCCTATCCGGAGAAATTCTCACCTGTCGAATTGGTCCTTTTGTCCTTATGAGGTGTGCCATTTCATCTGCTGATGACTCCTAAGGCCTCTGTCTTGTGGGCAGGGCTTTGCTAGTTCTGTTCTAGTGCTCACATGATGCATTTCTGGAGCTTTCATCTGTTTAAAGTGCGCTTCTTACAAACAGCATCTCACTAGGCTTTTCTGTCCAGTCTGGCAGTCCCTATCTTTTCATTAGCGTGCTTAGCCCTTTGAAATTTTGTATAACTTTTGTGTGTTTGTGTTTAAATTAGCCACCTTACCGTTTGCTTTTTCCTCCTTTCTTTGTTATTAAGCATATTAAATAAGTAAATAGGGACAAATTTCCAGCAACTTGGAATATTTTTAAGTAGAAGACCCTTCCTCCAAGGCTGTGGTGTAATCAAAGCTTTGCGATTCATCTTCTATTACATTTTCAAGAAAGAAAAGGTATAAACTTGAAAAGTATAAACAGACAAATTTTACTTTAATTAGAATTTGAATTAAACATAGCACAGGGAATTGGAAGGGGGAGAAAAGGGCCTTCTTAGGTGCCGTTTTCTAGCCGCAGGAAAGCCACCACCAGTAGGCACAGTAGGGAATGTCACTCGTTACAGAAAGCTTCAGTTTCGGTCATTCTTCTGGTACTGCACATCGTTCCCATGAGATCAGGGCATCCCTGTGTCCTCAGTCCTGTAGAGTACCGGGGTTCCACGTCCAGACATGGCATATTCCCCAGCTTAGACGGGGAAGTTTGGGGTTTCCTCTCATAGACAGAAAAGTTGGTGTCACCATCTGGATCTGCTTTCTCTCCAGAGAAACATGAGCAACAGGAGCTGTGATCGTAGCTCTAGCTGGTGTATTTGAAGGAATTGGCTCGCACCATTGTTGGGGCTGGCAAGTCTGAGATATATAGGACATGATAGGCTGAAAATGTAGGCAAGAGTTGATGCTGAAAGTCTGAGACACAGTTTCTTCTTTGTGCAGGAAAGCATGAATTTCCCCCCAGTCTTCCAGCTTACTAAATGAGACCCACTTATAGGATGGAGAGTAACTGTAGCTTACAGCTTTACAGTCTGCAGAGAGAATTTACAGTAATGCCTAGACCTGCATTTGATTAAATAACTGGGTGCTAGAGCCTAGGCAGGGTGATACACACAGCTAACCATCACACCACCCCTAACATCT
>JABTXL010016972.1:5286347-5324148 GCA_025134845.1 Neodon shergylaensis | reverse complement strand
CTTTCCTTAGGTGCTTGTGGTGCATACCTCTTTCCTTAGGTGCTTGTGGTGCATACCCCTTTCCTTTTAGGTTCTTGAGGGGCATACCCCTTTCCTTAGGCTTCTTGCCAGTGTCTGTATCTACTTTACCTGCTTGGATGTAAAGTCATTTGTTACTGTGCAGATCATTCTAACTTTGAATTTTTATTAGCATTTTATATATAATATTGGTTTTTATTGTGACATTTTGATCGATGTACACAATGTATTTCAGCGTACTCACTTGTCATTACTCTCTCTCGTCCCCACATCCTCCCATTCACAATTACTTCCTTCCTCTTCTCAGCTAGCCCCCCCCTTTCTGTGCCTGTCTGTGTGTGTGTGTGTGAGTACACGCATCACGTGCATGCATGCACGCACGCATGTGTACATCCCAGTGACTTATTGTGGATACGTCACAGGAGCTTGGGGGAGGGGTTTTCACAGGTGCTTGGGCAACTTACCACTGGTTACAGGACTGAAGAAAATATCTCTCCTTCCTTATCAACATTAACTGTCTAAATCTTTAGAGAGGGGTCCAGCTTCATGAGCTCTTACCTCTTCGTGATAGGGTGTCAACTACCCCAATCTTGTGCAGGTAATCATAGCTGCTGTGTGTTCCAGAGGGCAACAGCTGTGTCAGGACCACATGCCAACATTCCTTACCCCTCAGTGCCCGTTTCTCCAGCTCTTGCATCCTTTCTGTCTCTTCTTCCATTGCCCCTGAGCCTTGGAGGAGATGGTACAGATGCTATTGTGGCTGTGTAGTCAACAATCCCTTTTCCTTAGCATTGTGACTAGTTAGGAGTCCCTGTAGTTACCGCTGCCCAGTGAAAAACATAATTTTCTCTGATTAGAGCCAATGGCAGCATTATTCCATGGGCATACATATTAATATTTAAAAGGCAATTTGATGGGTACATCTTATCTATATAGCAAGTATAAATATCAGTTCTACCTCTAAATTCTATTTTCACTTTAAATCCATAGTAAGTAAATTATGCAGAGAGGACCATTTTATTGAAGCAAACCCTTTCTTGCAAATGTTAGTTCTTATCAAATTGTCATCTACTTCCAATTCGGTTCTCATTGTTTTAAAATGTTATAACAGTACATAATTGCCATTTTAATTCTTGAAGTGCTGGACCCAGATTTTCATTAGATACTTCATTGCTTAACTTAATAAAATTAAATGAAATCGGGAATGTATAAATGGTGAGGTTTTCCTTTCTTGCCTAGAATGTTGAGGAATCTAAATTGTGTATATGAAAAACAGTGTAACCTCCCATGATGTAACAGTTTGAGAGCATAGTGAGCTACTGGTAAAACTGAGCTGTAGGCAGGCCTTCCACCATCCCTCCTAGCCGTTATCACATAGCACACTCTGTGATATAGCAGTGTCATGCCTAAGCAGCTGGCTCCACAGCCACAGCCAGTGCTGAAGGTTTTTCTAGGCTTTTAGAGCTCTTCTCTTTCATCTGTGAGAACAGGCAAGGCAGCTGCTCCATGAGTTGGGGTAGGTTGGCATGCGTTGCTAAGGCAGCTGCCAGACTGACCGCACAGCTGGGGAAATAGCACTTGGTATCAATGAAACTTTACAGAAGTATGAAAATGACGGTGGCGGGGGGAGTCTTTAATCTTAGATCTTGGCCACTTTGATTCCTCCTTAAAATATAGGGAATTAGTGTAAGATGTTGTAGTAGTTTTAACTGAGCATGCTGCTCGCTTTGTTTTGGTTTAGAACCTTTTAGGATCTTACTTCCTGAATGATTAGGACAGACAGATACAGCTGTGGGTTATTTGATTCCAAAGTGGACCACATTTGCAGTAGTTTTATCTGTACAACAGTGAGTTTATTTTGTGTATTTGCCATGGTTACAATAGCCTAGTAGGTAATTTAAATATATTTAATTTTGAAGGGGTACTGTTTTAAAAAGTGATCTCATATCCAATGCAGTTAACTTTAAATAATAGAAGTGTACAAGCACAAGATACCAGACATCAGTTTTGATCAAGTCAGGGAAACACTAATTGTAGCACTGATTCTAATTGTTCTTAATAAAAAACCCAGAGTCAGATATTAACAGGTAAAAGCTGACAGATCAGAAAAGCAGTGTAACCAGCTACTAGAGAGACCTTTTCCCTCTACCAAATCCTCAGACCAAAAGGGGCAATCCTGTCTCAGACTGACTGCTTCAGACTGTGTCTGCATACTGCATCCTCAGACTGCACTAAGCTCCTGTCTCCTCCCACTTTATCTTCCTCTCTCCACCCAGCCATATCCCTTCCTGTCTCCACCTGCCTAGTGCTGGGAGTAAAGGTGTGGGAACACATTCTAACTATATTCCCACCCTCCCTCTCACTCCTGTCAATCCGCCATCCTTCCTACAGATTCCTTTCCCACATTCAAGTCTTTTTTGTTTTTTGACCTGAAGATGTATGTTTAAAAGAAATCTCACACTAGCTCAGAATTGAGAATAATAGAGGGTTATTTACTTAGGGATAGACTCACAGATCAATATCCTCTGCTAGAATGGGGAACAGCAACTGAATCCCGCAGCTGGAAAAGAGGCCCAACGCTTGCTTTACATCTGCATAAATAGTATACGAGGACACGCCCAAGTGGATTGGTAACTTAAAGGCTACTGGCTGTAGGATTTCCTACAGCAGTGACCCACCAAGTTTAACCAGAATCCTCTGTATAACCGTAGGTTTGGAACTAGCCTTGGAGCTTGATGTCATCATAACTGAAGATAGTTCATAACGGAATCTATCCATAGCCAACGTTTAGCAAGGAGGGGTAGGACCCTATGAATCTCACCCCTATCCACAACTAATTATCAACAAGGCCATTCTTGTGCAGACCAAGTGCAGATAACTCCAGTTTCTGTGGGTTTATGATTGATTGCATGGCTGTGCATACCCAGATGATACCTCTTCTCCCTATCTTTCAGTCCTTAGCATTCTTTGTGTCCCCTCTTCTAAAGTGTTCCACAAGTCTTAAAGGGAGTGATATAAGTGTCTTCTTTATGGCTGAACTCTCATCCATATTAACTCTCAGTACCTTAAGCATCTCTGACATTCTTCTTTACTGTCATTCACTACAAAAAGAGTTTCATTGATTAAGGGTGAAACACCTTTTATTTATAGGTTTAAAAATAGACATTTAGAAGGCATTTTGACACTATGTCAATTTAACTAAACAACAGAAGATAGTTGTTTATTTCCCTAAGAGCCTGTGATTTCTTCAGCCATAGGTTCACAGTGCCCGGCATGGGTTCCCGCCTTTGGAATGTGCATCAAATCCAGTCAGAGCGCAATCGGTTACTTCTGTAATAGTTGTGTCACTGTTGCACAAGTGGGCAAGGCTTGCCTGGAAATTTAGTATTCAAGTTGATATAAAGTAAGACCGTTGATATCTTTTCCCTCAGTTGCCTGTATAGGACTTTCCAGCCCTACGAAAGCCAGCAGGAAGAATGCTTCCAGCTCAGTTCTGGCTTGATTTCTCCGTATCTTGTAACTAAGCTATGTTGATGTCTTAAGCAATAGGGTATTATCATCTAGTTCTAGTAGGCAACCAAGTGGAATGGTAAGGGCCTGTATTGATAGAGGGGGGTCTCTAGGGTTCCCTGACCAACAATTCATACAGAGTTATCCTACATCTTGTACTGGGATGATATCACTCACTTTTGAGATTTGTGAGAAGGGCAATTCTATATTTAAAAATTATAATTTTCGTTCAGATATTCTTATGTGAATATCTAAACCAAAGAATTGTATTTAAAAATCAGTGTTGTGTATTTCATTGCTTTTCCGTGTGTGAGGAACGTCTTTAATCAGTTCTCTCTAACTCAGAGGTACTGTAGCTTGAGCACACTGTCAATTCTTCTCTCTGTTGCTTTTTGTCCAGCACAGTACTCCTGCTTGTCCCTTTGTCTGAGAACAGGGATTGAATTTCACCCACCATTTAAAATGTAGGTAATGCTTTGTTTGGAAAAGTTGGCTTTGAACAAGAGTAGTCTAAATCTAAGTGAATTGTCACCTAGGTGGTTCATGTACCTAGACCAGCAAATGGATACTGTGGGAACGCAGGGCCACCTTAGGAGATAGTGACATTCTTCTGGAGAGCTGCCTTTGCCGCGAGTGAAGGCAGGCGTCCTAGTAATTGTCAGTTGGCTCCTTCTGAGTGTGGAGTGCATCCTATCCTGCAAGACCGATGCCATTATCAAGATCTAGAGGAGAAACTTTTAAATACTTTAAAGGGGTTTGTTTTTACTGATGCACACATTTTGAAAAATATTCAGTGAATTCTAAAGACAGTGTCTGAAAGGCCCTTGCACTGAAACCTGCCGTCTCCTTACCAGCACTTTCTCCTCAGCCTGCCAAGCATCAGAATAATCCTGGAGGTAAGGGTTTAGAATGATCTAAGGCCCCAATTCAGCATTCAAGACATTTCTCAAAAAGTTCCAGTGTTTATAAAAATGAAGAAATTTACTTTGAACCCTTATAAAAGCATCACTAATTTTTGGAGATATAAACTTCTTTTTAAATAGACTTTTACATTTGTATATTGTATGTGTGTGTGTGTACATGTATATATGCATGTCATGGTGTATGTGTGAAAGAAGGAGGATTCCTTAAGGTGTTGGTTGGTTCTCTTCTACTGTATAGGTCCTGGGAATCGCACTTAGGTCGTCATGCTTGTCAGCATGTGCTTTTAACCATTGATCCATTCGCCAATCGCACATACATTTCTTAACAGGATTATCTGGTTTTCCAACATTGAGAAAGTTGGTACAAGTACTAGAGCAGCAAGAAGAATAATGATAACATATCTAAAGAAACCAGAAGACTGAAAGGCCCACTCCTTAAAAGAAACTTTTATTTTAGTGTGTAATGGTAAATTTTCTTTTTATTTTACTGCTAGTTGGTACAATACTTGTATATATTTCTTTGTAAGATGTGATGCTTCTATCTTGTATACATTGTGTAGCGATGAAATCTGGCTAAGTAGGGTAGCTCTCACCTCAAATATTATTCATATTTTTGTGGTGAGAACTTTGGGATTCCCACTTGTAGCTAATTTGAAATATACAATAAATTAGTGTCAACTGTAGTCTGTGTGGTATATGCCAGTAACTTTGTATCCATAGACCTATATACCCCTGCCCCTTTCATGCCTCTCCTCTGAAACATTGGAGGCTACCATTCTGCCCTCAACTTGAGATGTACTTTCTTAGATTCCACATGTGCATAAGGTCGTATGACACTTGCTTTTCTGTATCTAGCTTCTATCAATTAATGGTATACCTTCTAGGTTCATTCATACTGTCCCAAATAGCAGGATTTCATCCTTCTGATAACTGAATAGTATTCGATTGTGTATATGTACCTCATTTTCTTTATCCACTAATTTGTTGGTAGACACTTAGGGTCAGTCTCATGTCCTGGCTGTTGTGAGTAGTGCTGCAATAAACATGGGACTCCACATTTCTTCTACATCCTGTTTTTATTGTTTTTGAATATCCAGCTGGTGGTAAGAGTGCTGGATCACTTAGTTTCTTTATAATCATCGAGACAGGGTCTTTGCTGTCTGTTAGCACATGCCTGTTGCAGCGTATTTTAGGATGCATTCGTGTATTCATATGACCATTAAAAAGTAGAGCATATTATGTCATGGGAAGTGTAGTATGTCTAGGGATTCCTGGGTAGAACCTCTACCCTCTGAACCATGATGGCTGACGCGTGTGGTGGGAGTTAGCAGTCTAAGCGGAAGTTACCACAGACCCTGCACATTCCTTCTCTTCCCACAGCCAGCTGGGCACTAAGTCGCCTATGTGCAGAGTATTCTATATTAAATATGGCTTTACTCAACGAATATTGTCAAATTTTAATAAAATTATTTTTCTTGTTTGCTTGCTCAAAGCAATATTTTTTTGTGTCGAAAATCCCCTTTATATTACTGAACAGGTGGTTCAGCTGTTTTAGAAATTGTTGAAGTCAGGGCTTGAGAGATGGCTCAGTGGTTAAGAGCATTGACTGTTCTTCCAGAGGACCTGAGTTCATTTCCCAGCAGCCACATTGTGTATCACAACCATCTGTAATGAGATCTGGTGCCCTCTTCTGGCCTGCAACATACATGGAGGCAGAATGTTCTATACATAATAAAATCTTCAAAAAAAAAAAAAAAGAAAAGAAAAGAAATTGTTGAAGTCACATGTAGACAGCATAATGAAACTTTTTAACAGATTTACAGTGGAATTGTTCACTTATCTGCAAATTGTCTTACCTCACAGGGTGCTTAATTTCTCTAAGTAGATGCATTTGCCAGTATCATTGGCTAAGAGAATGTGGGGTTTTTATGCTTGGAGCTTTCACTACCAAAACTGGACCCATAGGTTTTCCTTGATTTTAGCAGTTACTATCTCCTTTTCTTGACTCAGTAACATAGGAGAAGAACACAGACTGGCTTTAGAAAGAACAGGTTTGGGTCTGATTTTCTAGCTGTATGGCTTTGAGGAGTATTTGTCCTTTTGCAGTGTGGTAACAGCAATGCTTACCTGTCAAACTGTGTGAGAGGAAATGAAATAACACTGTATTTCTGACCACTGACACGTGGTCAGAGTTGGTAGTGGGAATGTGTCTCCTGATGAGTAAGCTGCCCTCTGTGCCTGCATCCATTCTAATCACACAGGAGAAATCTGCATCCTTTAGAATTTGGTTGCAGGTATGCGCTGTCGAGTTTGTCCTTCTGCCTATAATTCCATTTATGAACATTATTTGGTTGTATACTAGTGAGCCGAATCATAAGCCATATGGGTTAATAGCTAGAAAAATACCTATGATTATAACATGAACCTGCTTTCACACGGTGAGAGATCCAGGTCACGAGAGTTCTTACCATCACTTTCATTGGTTCTTTGTAAATATTTGTTTGGTAGTATTAGCTTGTGTCACCTTGTGAAAGTAAAACTAAACATTCTGCACTGTCTTTGCTTTAAAGAGCATAAACAACCTTATTTTCTTTTATACTTTTTTTTTCTTTTTCTTCTTTTGGTTTTTTTGATACAAGGTTTCTCTGTGAAACAGTCCTGGCTGTCTTGGAACTCACTTTGTAAACCAGAATGGCCTTGAACTCACAGAGATCCTTTTGCCTCCTGAGTGCTGGGACAAAGATGTGAGCCAACTCCGAGCAGATACTTTTTTTAAAGCCCAGTTATACACATTGTAGTTCTTTGGTAATACTCCTAACTAAAAATCAATATTCTAAATAAGAATACTTAAAATTCTCATGATCTGTTCCTTTTTTCAGTCTGTGAAAATCAATATGAACCAGCTTTCTAGTTTCAGTAAACATTTTATAAAGAGCTCAGCTTGTCTGCTCGTTCAGGTGGTAACCGAAGCATGTTTCTGTCTCAGCCCCTTCTTCCTAACTCCCTCTTCCTAGCCGTCTTGCAGCTCTTAGATGAAATTCTCCGTAGCTGTCAAGGGAACAAGTTTCAAGACTTGGAAACATTTTGTGTCTGAGAAGAAATGAGTTATCCTTTATTTCTTTAATAATAATAAATTTAATTTATGCTTTAAGAGACAATAATGAAGAGATTTTTCTTCCTTCTTATAGAATTATGAGCAAATTTATTATAGAGAAATGTGTTATTATGCAGCCATGAAATACTATTTTTTTAAGCCAGCATAGATTATCTTTAAAAGTGAGTTGCTCTCACAAGGAATGTTTTGTCGTCGACTGTTTTTGTTTATTGGACTGTAGAGTGGACGTTTTCTTTTCATTACCTGTTCTGGTTCCTTTCTTCACCCCTTAGCAATGGGGTGCCCAGTCGTACCTCCAGTTGTTTGTCCTTTATGCCTCGTTAGCTTACCAGGAACTGAGTGACAAGTCAGAGGGTCAGCTCGACAGAACAGGAAAGTCGGTCTTGCTCCACAATACAAAAATGGGATATTACTGTGAAGCATTGGCTCATGTTGTAGATGTTCTACTGGGGAACATACAATTTTGCTGTGTGTTCTTGTTGTTTATTTTGTTTTTTATTCTGGAGAGTACATTACCATTTTTTTACTGTTTTTTTTTAGATTATCATTCGACAGATAATAAATGAAGCTCTAGGATATCCTCAGAATTAGACAGCTGCTTTTAGTTAGGATGTTCTAGATATCTTTATCTTAGCTGAACTGAAGTGTAAAAGTTCCCGTGAAGTCGGAAAGCAACCTTCCCCGTGTTTCTGATTCTGGCCTTAGAGGCCAGTGGGAGGCAGATGGAGTGGACACAAACAAACAGAAGTGAAGAGGAGGGGAATGAAAGATCATTTCCTTACCAAGCAGTCACACAATTTATTGTCTGGAAAATAAAAAGGAAGAGAAAAGAGCCAGTTTTCTGTACTGTGGTACTCACAGATGTTCCCCCTTGGCAGCCATGCAGTCCTAGTCAGGGTCGGGTTTTGCAGGCATAGTATGTGAGGCTCCTTTGTTAGAAACCATGGCCCGCGGTGGGAAGGGCTGCAGTGATGGAGAGTATCACAGGGTACTTGGATTACTGTGAGTTTCAATACAGACTGCGCTAGAGTCGCTTTGTGAGCCATGGCTTGTTTCAGCCAAGCCTGGCTAATAGCACCCTCGTCTTGGCAAACTGTTAAAAAGGTGGAGTTGGCATGAGTTATGGCCGCGGAGCCATCCTGTGCTCGGACATCAGAAGTGCTTTCATAAGCACAGGTCTCTAACAACCTATTGACATAATAAACTCACCAAAGGCGTGTGAATGTAAAGTCACAACTGGAGCAGCTTTGTTCATGGGAAGCCTTCCTTTCTGCTAATTGCTGCTGTCTCGAGTTGTTGCAGAGTGCTGTTCTGCTTGGCCTCTTGTTCATTTTAAGATAAGCCTTGGTTACAGAATGAAAAATGCATGGATTACATATTTTATGTTTTGGAGGTTCCTTATTTGCATGTGCAGTGTTTTCTGTTTAGATGTGAGGTTGTGAAACATGCAGACCGCATGCATAACCTTCGTCACTAAGAGCAAAAGAAAGTATTCCTTCATTAGTCCTGGACTTTCACGTGATTCACTTGAAGCAGAATGTTTGATTACCAGATGGTAACCTATGTGTTAACTACATTTTAAGGTTAATATATAAGCTTTCAGGATTGATAATTAAATGTTTTTAAGTTATCCCCCTTTTGAGTTACATGCATTATTGAATAAATTTTTATGGTCTTGTAATTGCTTACATAAAATTCAAACAGGAAGGGACAGGAGACTATAAAAAGTAATAGAGACTGGGAACTTTAAGATCACCTCTAATTAGATAGGCTTGTTGGATTGAAGGTTGGATTTATAAAGGGAGTCATAGATACAAGTCACCCCCTCTGACGGCATGGGGGTGAGATTCGGAAGAAACCATTAACGATAGTTAGCGAGAAACTGGCGACTTCTCCTATTCTCACATCTAAACACTCTCTTATAGAGCTTTTATAATTTCTTCAGATCAAAACAACATTCACTTACTGAACTCCTTCCCCCATTGCACAGTTCACAAATGCTACCACAGGGAGACCTTCATTCTAGTTAGTAAACAAGGAATGTACTCATTAAAAGTTGTTGCTAACAGAAGATTTAAATAGCAGTTCAAGACAATAATGGGAGCCTATCTCAGAGGAGCCCTCCTTCAATGGCTAAATGGGCTGTGCAAACAGTAATTATCCCTGCCTTCAGAACGTGGAGAACCGTCTTCAGGCTGGGGTCAGCAGAGCGTGCCTCGAGTGGCTCTGGGTTTTCCTGCTTTCCCTGCTGAGTTCCTCTCGCCCTGAACACAGTATAAATGTCAGCTCCTCTTCCTAGAGTTCTGAATTTCTGTCCTAAGGGACCCCTTTACATGTCTGCCTGTCTCTAGGATGACGTGCCATGAGTCACATCCGTGTGTGCAGTGTTCTCTGTGTAAGTACTTCCTCCCACAGTTGCTTCCCATGGGTGCTGGACTCATTTTTGTTGGTGCCTGGACTTTGTGGGTGGAGTGGAGAAGAGGCTCAATCTGTAGGCTGGATGGACCTGGAACTTAGAACGTGGTCCAGGGCGGCCTCAGTGCCCTGTGACACTCCCACCTCAGCCTGTCCAGGCTGGCTTACAGTCATGAACTGCACGCCAGCTATTTCTTTTCGTTGTTGTGTTTTGTTTCTCAGTAGGTTCTTGCTTGCAGCATTGGATGGCTTGAAGCTCACTATGTAGTTCACTTAAGCCTTGAACTTTTTGTGATCCTCCTGCTTCTACTTCTTGAGTGCGAGGATTAGGTATGTGCCACCACATATGTCCAAAGGAGTATTTGTAGGGTTTTTGTTGTTATTTATTCATAGACAGACAAGTCTCCTAGAGCCAAAGATGACCTTGAAGCCCTGATCTTTTAGCCTCTGCCTCCCTCCCATGGGCTAGGATTACAGGCACGTGCCATCTTTCCCAGATTACTGAGTTCCTTAAGACCACAGGGTTATCCTTCACATCCTGGCATCTACATGGCACGTGATGAGTGCCTAATGTATCTATAGAATTAGCTGCATGTTTGCCTGTACTCACACAATGATTAGAATTTATATGACAATCACATGTTATGGACTGGATTTTATCCCCTCCTCAACCAAATTCAAATCTGGAACCCTACAACCCCAATATGACTTTGCAAGACCTATGAAGAGGTAGTCTGGGCTGTAAGGTTAAAGGTGAAAATCCTATGGGATTTGTACCCATATAAAAAAAAGGCAGAGACTTTCTCTTTCAGGACTCTTAGACTGTTGCTATATAGTCATAACCACCTGGATCCTGCTGATAGTCCAAAGTTCCTGTGATGCCTAGAAACATTCCTCCCCAAAAGTCTAACTGTATTGCCCATTCAGTAGAGTAGAAGCCCTTAGCTGATTGATGCATCAGAATGTAAGCCGGCCCAGGAATTCGAGGGAGGCCAACCTGGGGGACATCATCAGACCCCGTATGGACGAACGAAAGCCTCAAAAATCTATGTTCTGTTTATCTGCATACAAATAAATAAATCCTTGAGAACATTTTTGGTAAGTGCTGTCTGTTCCCATTGGGGAACAACCTTCCAGTCATGTAAATTGGCCTGTTAAAGGCTGTAGCCAGGCCTGCCCGGGTGCCTCGGGACATAGCAGGGAGTGCTGCATGGGATTCCGTGCCCTTCTGCCTGGGTGCTCTCTCTCAGCAACTGTGAGGCAGTGAGGATGCTGGGGACAAATGCTGTGCTCGGGGTTATATGATAATCATAGAGTTGTCGTGTAAAAGAACCACATTCTCTCTGGTGTTGTTTCTGTCGTCTACCATTTGCCCTCTGGGCAGAAGGCTGCTCTTCCTTCACTCATCTCTCTCTGATAAATGAAAAGCTGTAGGATCCTGCAGGATCCTATTTATTCTGCAGGGCATCTGGCTTAATTTCATTTACAAGGCAATACAAGCTAGTTGCAGATAACCTCTATAAAATAGGATTTGATAGGGGTAATGAGTGCTTATTAAAAGTTAGTATTTCCCAAACGGGACTCAGTGGTGTAAAATGATGATGATGGTGATGATGATGGTGGTGGTGGTGGTGATTATTTAGAATGAATACAAAGAGGGGTGGTAGGGAGGAAGGAAGAATCTGAGGAGTAGGGGGACATGAGTATGTTCAAAATACATTGTATGAAATTCTCAAGTAATTAATAATCATTGTTTTAAAGTTAGCTTGGGGTCCGTGGGGTGGTAGGTATAGACGCTTGCTGCCAGGCTGAGAACCACGTTCCGTGCCAGGAACCCACATGGAAGAGAACCAGCTCCCACGAGGTCTACTCTGTCCTCCACATGTACATCCTACACAGTAAATAAATAAATGCATAAATGAGAAGGAGAAGTTGATGCTTTGTACTAAAGAGTGCTGACTTTTGGTGGCAAAGAAAAAAAGATTAAGTCAGTCTTCCTCTCTGTTTTGCTTTACTTTCAAAGCATAAAAAATTGTATAGAGACACTTCTATTAGTCAGAATATACCAAATATTCTTCATTTAGCATTTTATGATTTGAATGTTGTTTTTTAGGTAATAGAAGACTTAGTATAGTATAACTGTCTAATCCTAAGAAAACTGTGTCAACCTCGTATTTCCACTGAAATAAAAGCAAACCCTCTTATTTGTTATATAAGTTGTAACCTTGTGACTCCTGTTAGAGTCTGAGCAGTGCAGTTGTCATCTGCCTGATGTTGTCATCTCTCATCTTTATTTCAAGGATACTTGGCTCCTGACAGTAGTATATGCTCTCAGCATTGAGAAGAAAGTCAGCTTGCTCAGTGCAAACACCCTAGTCACCTTAATATACCCTTAATACACCCGTTCCTCAGTCCTTGAGGAAATCCTGGCTCCACGCTGAACTGCAGGTACCGATTCCTAGGCTGCTGCTCGGGTGGGCGTTTAGTGAACAGATGCAGCTTTGAGACCGGAAGTCAGAATGAGGCACACAGGACAGGTGCTGGAATGCCTGCCTGCCTGGTGACCCAGGAGCACACCCACACCCTTTGTAAAATAAGCTGCAGCTCTTTAATGTAGCATCTGAGAATGGCTGCTTTCTGTAATCTGCAGACACTGGCTGGATGCCTGCTCTGATGGTGCTCTGCAGTGTGGCTGAAGTCCAGAAGTGCCCCCGGCTGTGAACGTAGTAGAGTAGCGAAGGTGGCAGGGGGAGTAGGTATGTTTGACCTCTGCAGGTCTCTGCGCCGATTACATGCCCAGAGTACTGACTTAGAGAAGCACTCTCTCACAGCGTCACACCCAGCCAGTGCTTTCTGTTTCTCTGTTTCCAATAAAGAGCAGGAGCTGGAGTGTTTCCCAGAGTTGGGAATACAGAGGGCAGATATCAGAAAGGGGCAAAGGTGTCATCAGTAGCTCTTGTCAAAGCCTTTATTAGGCTTTGTGTGTGCACTTTGTGGGATGAGGGAGAGGAAAATGTGCAGTTGTGCATGTGTGGACATCAAAGGAGGGTGTCAGATGTCCTACTCCGTCCCTTCTGCCTGTTCCCTGAAGAGGCTCTTCCACTGAACCTAGAGCTAGGTTAGCAGTCAGCAGTTCCCAGCAATCCTCCTGTCTCTGTCCCACTCCACATATCCTGGACTAACAGCCTGAATGGTCAGGCTCATCTTTTTCCATGTGTACTGGGGATTTGACCTCGGGTCCTCATGCCTGCACGGCAGTCGCCTTTGCACGCTGAGCCATCTCCCCAGCTTTCCAAAACTCTCTTTGTTAAATGAAACCTAACACTGCCCTGGTGAGTGTGGGATAGGACACCTCTGCCCCTCTGCTCCCCACTTCCCTATCCTGCCTCTCTGTCTTGTGGGCACCCCCACCTCAGGAAAGCCTATTTAATAAACAGTTCATTTAGAGGGGTAGAAACAAAACTAACCATGAGTTAGTATAAATTTAGAGATTTTCTGTTCTCTTGCTGTAATATTTTAAACCCCCTGAACAATATAACTTGGAAAGCTACACGCTAGCTATTGTTAAGACGTAAATGTGACACTTAAGATACCATACCCGCCCTTGCCGTGATGAGTAAAAGTCATCCTTCCTTTAGCTTCTCACCACACCAGTACTTAAATACATATTAAAATGTTTTCCTCATGAATTCCAACAGTCCCTCATTTGAAAAAAAAACCTAAATGTGTAGAGTTTTGTAGGAATCTGGAGCTCATGCTTCACCGCGAGAGTGCTCGTGGGCAGGTGGGATGGCTAAGCCGTTACTCGCATGGTAGGAAAGAGCTCACTCCTGCAAGGTGTCCTCTGCTGCCCGCCACACGCATGCACACCTGCAGGGAATAAATGAGTGGAAAAGAAAAGCTTGAGTGTCCTCATGGGGGTTTGAGGGGTACGGTAATCAAGAGCTAAGGCGTGCTGGAAAGTGTTGGGTCTGGGGCACTGTGTGAGTGGCTTCCCAAACCTCATTTCTTCTGGACAGGAAAACAGCCTCAGCTGAAGTAAACCTAGACCCAAGTGACTCGGATTCATCCTTTTGTTTAGATGACTATAAATACTAATCTCTTCCATTTTAATAATGGGAAAACAGTTTTGCACCCCGCCGCTGATATTTCAAACACTCATTTCTCATGCCGACCTACATAAACTGCATGCACTGGTTAGGAAAATTAAAGTGTGAGTTAAGTAAGATCCTCCACGAGTCACGCAGAGTTCAGTTGTAACTCTCAAGGATGGTCTACGGTATGAACCAGTGCCCTGAACAGAGTCAAGGGAACGAGGCCACTTGGGGGTTGCGGTACACATAAACTCCCCTGCATCCCATCAGTCTTGATGGAGCCAGTCTCAGCTGGGCCCCAGTCAGCAGTGGTGTCTGCCTGTGAATTTGTTTGCTTGGTCTCACTATCCAAGACTGGCTCTGTGTCCAGACGGGTCCAGACTTCCAATCTGGCATGTACCACCATGTCCAGGAGATAGTTTCTAAATAAGAGAATTGTAAAGCCCCACAGATTGCTGTGCTCCCTGACTCTGACTCCTGTGCAGCCCCAGCCCGTCCCTGTGCTCCAGGATACTCTGGACTGGTGTCTGCCCGTCAGCCCTGGATTCCTGAACTCAGAGGAGCCTTCTCGTACCTTTTGCTCTTTGTCCGTTAATAATTTTTAAGATTGCTACTGCACTTGTCCATTGGTGCCCGAGTCTAGTATGTTTAATAGCCACATTTGAAATTATCCTTTCAGTTGTTCAGATCTTCACTTCATTTTTTAATTTAAAAGTGTTAAGGTGTCTCATGCTTTACATATTAGTATTAATGCGATGAATTTTTTGTTTTGTTTGTTTTTGATTTTCAAGACAGGATTTCTCTGTGTAGTTCCGACTGTCCTGGAACTCACTCTGTAGACCAGAATAGCCTTGAACTCAGAGATCCGCCCACCTCTGCCTCCTGCTTGCTGGGATTAAGGGCATGTGTCCCACTGCCTAGCTTATGCAATGAATTATATAGTAGCTACTGGTGCTCGAGTATTTGTGGTGTGATGTGCATTTCATACTTTTTAATTGTTTGTGCTTCGTAGCATCCCTTCAGGGTATGGTGCGATACATGCATTTGATGATTACTAGAAAAGCAAGGTGGCAGGCAGACCGCTGCTCTTCACTAACAAAACTGTTTCTGCCAGTAAACGGATCTTTCCTTCTCTCGTGGAATGAAAATTGGTTTGCTTACAAAAAAAAAAAGTATTCTTTTTTCCCTAGATGCCAGATTTGAGCCTAAATTTAGTCATTTGCATTTTTGGGACCATGTGCCCTTTCTTTCATTTGGATATTTCTTGTTCTTCCTTCATGTATATATTTTGTATTTTGATGAGCAACAAATTTTTAGTTTTTTTTCTTGAAATAAAAATAGACTTGCTGTGATTTGTTAGGTCTTAAGATTTTCCTTTATTTCTTGTCTTATTTGGTAACTCCAGAAAGCATTCAGTCTTGTTTGAAGCCATACATAATTCCATTTTCATATTTCAAAGAATAAGTCAATGCTTAAATCAGAAACAAAACTATTTGTCATGACCCAAAATATTAGCCAGACCTGGTTTAAAAGACCTTGATTTTAGGAAAATCATAATCTTACATTCTTGTTAGCATTTCAGAAAAATAAGACTCCCTCTGCAAGTGAACATGGCTGAAAAAGATGCATCCAAGTGTAATGACAGTGTCCTTTTCTCAGGGCCGTGAGCACTGTAGGCTTCCCATCTGAGGAAAAGTGAGTTTATGGGCATCCCTGTAGACTCTGTATGAAGGGCTACTTACAAGAGTGTAGTAGACCCCAAAGCAACCCGTATGGATGATGGCTTCCCTATAGCTATATAACAAGGATTTTTGGTTGGTGATGGTAGCTTTTAGCTATATAACAGGTTTTTTAAGTGCTAATTATTATATTTTTTCAGAAGACCTTTGGTAGTAATTCAGATAGAAATATAATATATTTTATTATCATCTACATCTTCTAATGACCTGGAATAACAAATTAGGTCTTAAGATTTATGCTATACTTAAGTGTTACTAACCATAAGAGATATTGGCAAGAAGTAAATCTAGTGAACTCTCCCTTTTACTGTATTAACTGTGTGCTTAATTGTGCAGTGCACGTGATACAGTGGTGAGCAATACTTGAAGAAAAGAAAGGGCATGTTCAAAATATACAGGAGCCAGTTAGGGCGTGTGACGCGTGGCATGCTTCTGATTGCCTGGACAGCAGGGAGAGAGATGAGAGCCTGGATAGGCATCTTAGGGAAGGAAGCATGGATGGCATAGGTCAGAGAAACAAGAGTGAGCAGGACTTGTAAGAGGTGACAGTTGTGAAAACCTTGAGGTGACCCACAGTGATCATTTCGTCCCAATATTTCATGCAGCTAGTGTCAAAAAGCTTAAAGTTTTACATTATATGTTTCATCACTGTATCAGCTGCCAATTACTACTTCATGAAAGTCAAGAAAGTAGAACTCCAGACGATCTTGGGTCTTTTGCTACGGCTTTCTTAATAATAAGAATATTAAAGACCAAAAAGTTTATCTAAAGAGCAGTGTACTGCATTCACACAGACATGACCACGTTCTCACACGTACACAGACGTAGACAGCCATGGCCACATTTCCATCCCCATATGTGCACACGTGCACATGCGCACATACACACACACACACACACACATACACGCACATAAACTCTCAAATGCGTTCTCACACACGTACAGACATGCTCACTCAGTCTGTTAGTTTCCTCTGCTGGGATAAGATATTCTAACCAAAAGCAGCTTAGAGAAGAAAGGGCTTTGTAGCCTTCTCTTCCCAGAGGACGCGGCCTGTGACGGCAGGAGGCATGGCAGGAGCACGAGGCCAGCCTGGCAGCCAGCAGCATTGCACCCACAATCACATACAGGAGGAAGGCGGAGCACGCACACAGTTTTACATAAAGATCAGCATGACTGACAATTCCAGCAAATTGTTATTCACTGAACCATTTGAAATATTCTAATTTGTTTGTGGCAAAAGAGAAGTTTTCACTCTGATAGTTTTAAAAAGCGAAGAAATTGTGAGGTTACACAAATTCTGAGAGATTTTGACTTGCTAAGTCAGAACTTATATGTTAATGATTTCAAGATAGCTATTTTTAAACCTGAGAGACTCAATTGCAGGGCCAGCTAAGTGGACTAGGAAAGCCAGAACTCGTCACAGTATTTCCTTTGGATACTGAGGTTCAGTCTAAGCCTTGTCTGCCAGCTTTGTATCAGTGTATTTATATCAAAGAAGTAAGTAGTCAGAGGGATCCTCTCTATTAGCCCACGAGAGCCATCAGTAGCAGGCACTGGCGTGGTAAAGAAAGCCCAGACCTCTCCGAAGGAAAGCCATTAAACCACGTTCTTTTTTTTTTAATTAATTTATTTATTTATTAAAGATTTCTGTCTCTTCCCCACCCCGCCTCCCATTTCCCTCCCTCTCCCCCAATCAAGTCCCCCTCCCTCGTCAGCCCAAAGAGCAATCAGGGTTCCCTGCCCTGTGGGAAGTCCAAGGACCACCCACCTCCATCCAGGTCTAGTAAGGTGAGCATCCAAACTGCCTAGGCTCTTAACGCAGAAATACAGAACCGAATATAGTTGCCCCTTTACGCCACAGACACACCGGTCTCTAGGGCAGGGCAGATGGAAGGCAGCAGCCAGGGAAGACTGAGCCTGGATCTGTTTAGAGTGGAGTTCAGAGGTCAGTCAGAAGCACTTGTGAGTGTCCTCACCGAAGTCACCATTGCCTTTAAGTCTGTTTGAGGTTTTAATCCAAAATACAAATTTTCTGTGAAACTAGTATTTGGAGCATTTTTTTCTGAATTAAAAAATAAAACAATGTAGTGTTTTAATAATTTAATTCATTATTTGTTAACATGGGGAAGGAACTGTGTTTCTAATGGAGAGTAAATGGGGTTAAGAACAGCAGCCTGACCCTCCAGAACTTAGATATCAAGTCTCTAGCTTGCATTCTGTTTGTGTCTGGCGGCAAAGCTGTAAGAAGTGAGGAGTTAGGTTGTAAGGCTAGAGCCACTTCAGTGTGTTTGGACCTTTATGGTTTGTTTGTTTTTTATTTTTGGTGTGTGGGGGGTATTGTTTGGTTTTGAGACAAGTTCTTCAAGTAACTAAATCTGACCTTCAACTCTTGATCTTCCATCTATAACCTAAGTACTGGAATTACAGGCATTCTGCACTGCCCAGTTTATATATTTTGAATAAACAAAAATCAATTCAAAAATTCTAAAATCTTCCTGGTAATTTTGAAACCCCTAAGCTTTGTGTTATAAATGTTTACATCTGTGGCCCCACCCAACCCTTGTGATGTTGCCATCTGCCTGTCCTTTCTTTGGTTCATTGTGTTGGTTATGTTCCTCCTGTTGTTCCATTTGCAAATATATTGGTGCAGGTCTAATTCGTAAGTATTCAGGGATAATTAAACAGAAGTGTCTTGTTTGTGGTATGGCCTTTGTCTTTGAAGCTGTAGTAGAGGTTAACTCTGCCATTATAAACTGAGAACGGCCCCACGGCCTGCTAGTGAAATGTTGGTTCGCTGGAGATCTGTGTTCACTTCATTTCTCAGTGTTCAAATTCATGTCCTGCTAGGCAAGGGCTCTACCATTGATCTGCACCAAAGCACAGCTTTTGGACTTTCGTAAGCACATTCAAACAAACCAACAAAAATTACCATCATGTGATGAAATCAGACCTTATATTTATTACTTCAAGAAAGACTTAAAGTCTGTGAGTTCTGTGGATGACTTTTGTGATCTGTGAACCAGCCCTGGAAATGTAGCCAGGGAAACTGAGTAAATGAAAGATAATATTATCCCACTTTAGCAGGAAGATGGGAGATAGGCTTGAGTCTATAGAATCCTAAGGAAGCCAGTTGATTAGAGTAGATGATGAGTCTACAGCTAACACAGCTAATTTGAACGAATACTGAATAAAAGTTTCTTGGGCAGACAAATTATGAACCTATGGACTTAGAACCTCACTCCCACAAGAATTTCTGTGCACTAAATTCAAGGCCGACTTACAAAGTCTCAGCTCTGTGTCTGTCAAGCCCTAAGCAGGAGGGCGGTCAGAGGTTTAAAAACCTGTGCTGGTCCAGCCCTCCAGTCTTCTCGAGCCACTGTTAAAAGCATCCCAGAAGATCAACCACTGTCCCTTTCTTGGCAGTCTGTGCTCGTCTGTGCTCTGTTGTGGAAGCTGCTGGGGATGCTGTTCAGTGTGTTTTTTCCCTTACGGTGGCTTGTTTTTGTTCATTGTTCATCCTCAAACTCCATCATTCGTGTTGAGATAAATTTTTATTTTTATACTTTTATGCTTTTTTTCCCTTTAAAAACCTTTGTTTGACTTTTTTGAGAGTGTAATACATATGTCCAAAGTATTTGGGTTGTGTTCACTATTCACTCTCCCGATTCCTCCCAGGTTTACCAGCCCCCGCTACACACATACCTCTTCACAACTTCCTGTCCTGTTTTGCCATTTGTTTGTTTTATAACCCGCCAAACCTAATTTTTGCTGTCTATATACTCATGGGTATGGGGCAGTCTCTAGAATATGCTCGACCTAACACTTCTCCCATGTTAGAAACAAATGATGAACAATTATAGCGCCACACAGAGCAAGGGCAGGCCTTTCTGTAGAAGGGGTACAAGATGGCTCCCTCTTTTACCTCTGACATAGGTGACTGCACCTCATCCTTCCAGTGGGAGATTAACTTCAGTCTGATGCAGTTGGCTAATTGATACAAGGGAAAAAGAATGTCCAGGAAATAAAAGTCCTGCTCATGCTAACTACCTTTAATATTAAAGAAATAAAAACCCTGTTTCTCATAATTCTCCCCTCTTTCTCACCCCGCCCTGTAATTCTGTCTCCACTCCATGCTGGAATCTTGACTGGCTTGATCTTATGTGGGCAGTCACAGCTGCTGTGAATCCATGCATCCAATGGCCTTGTCACATCCCAAAGGAACTGTTTCACTTCCCAATCTCTTGACTCCTACCATCGCTCTGTCCCTCTACCAAATGGTCCCTGAGCTCTGGCAAGAGAAGCATGATATTGATATCACAAAGGCTGGACATTCCAAACTGACTTCCTGTCTTCCCAGACAAACTCACTGGTGAGGTCTGGGAGCTGCACTAGTCTGTGGGCACAGTGATATGAATTTAGAGAACAGTGTGATGTCTACTGACTAAATAATAGCAGTGGTTTCCCCTTGGGGCTGATGAGCTTCTCCAGCCATGATCTCGGTCAGATTTACAGCACCAGGCTTATGTTTCCTCCTCTGGAGCAGGTCCTAAGTCCAGCCAGAGATTGGTCGGCTAATCCCCTAGCCTTGTTATAGTTTAAGAGGGAAATCTTTATACCATTAGCACGAATAAGATTTAAATCTACAAATTATTGAATTCTTAAATTCCTTTTTTTTACAAATTCTTTATTGATTTAGTTATAAACTGGGCTATTACACCTATGTTCATAGTCCTTGATTCTTTCAGTGAAGAATCAGGTCTCTGGTAGGTGGTAGTGGTTGGTGATGGGCCCATTTAAGAACTTGTGTTACAGCAGGAAATTGATTCAGACTGCACAGGAGCACTAGAGTTGGACACCACCCCTAGTCATCTGGCCCCGGAGGACAGGGACTGGAGGCTTTATACCTGTGTTCTTACCCGCAGGTCAGAGTCATTGGATAAAGCACATACAGTCTGGGAAGGGTTTGCTGGCATATTCGTTTTAAATCTCATTATGTGGGACAATGTAAAGCCTAAATAAGACAACTAAGTAGTACAAGTGCTTTTCTAAAAGCATAGCACGCAAGGCTCACTACACATTACATTGGAGTTCTCAGAAATGCATTATTGGCTGACTTCTTTCTCTTTAATAAGGTATTCTAAAGTTTAAGCTCCCTGCCCTTTGTATGGCTTTGGATCTCTTCATGTCCTAGCTTCCCAAATGGACAGAGTGCATGGAGAGGCCGCCGCACTCTGTCTGACAGAAGCTTTGATGAAGGGATGCCTTTTAGCTTCATGCATCCTTCCGCGGTGCTCTCACCGCTGACAGAAGATACCTGTCAAGCACGAAGGCTCTTCGTGCCCACAGTAAACTGATGTCTGCTCTGCTTGTGTTACCAACCCTCTGGGTTTGTGGAGGGCGTACTGTCCTGCATTTGATTATCTATAACAAAGGTAATTCTAGGTTAGGGTTTCTCAGGGAATTGTCAAAAATCACCATGCAACTTTTGAAAAGTACATTACCAAGCCCACCTCAAATTCACCAGATCTCTCTCAGATTTTCTCTGAATTTGCATTTTCAACAAGCTCAAAACATTGGGGGGGGGTGAAAAGCACCATTCAAGAGATTGCAGGAAGTAGACGTATTTCTTCAGGCATTGTGAGGGCCACCTGACAAATCCAACCCCTGCTCTTCTGGGGAGGCTGTATGGGAAGATAATGTCTGTGTAGAAATAGCTGTAATACAAAGTGAAAATAAAGAGCTCCTTTCACTGTAGAAACAGCTACTTCCAGAAAGTAGAAGTCAGAGATATTTTAGAGGCTTTTGTGTTTTGTTTAATGCATAGAATATATTATTATATTATTTTCTTTTAATGTTTGCTTCATTAGAGCTCTCAGATATTATTTTCTGAGACAAGGTCTCATGTAGTCCAGGCTGGTCATAAACTTATGATCCACTGCCTCACTCTCTGGTCCTAGAGTACAGGTGTGCACCACCACACCTGGCTGCTCGTCAGTCCTAGGATTACAGGTGTGCACCACCACACCTGGCTGCTCATCAGTCCTAGGATTACAGGTGTGTACCATCACACCTGGCATCACCTCTCTGGTCCTAGGATTACAGGTGTGCACCACCACACTTGGCTGCTCGTCAGATGGTTGTCATTCAGCATACAGAAAGGACTCTTAAATTTGCTTCTCTTTCCCTCACTGGTTCACAGGCATAATTTATGGAATTTACATAATTTGTTAAGACAAAAGCAAAATTGTTCATAGTTTTAAAGCTTGCTGCATCTAAAACAGGAGGAAAGTCTTGCCTTCTATAAATTTTCAGCCCTCTTGGATCTTCTGTGTGAATCTTCTTCTGGGGATGTCAACTTCAGTGGCATAGAACCACTTATATGGAGAGCTGAATATAGGCCTCCTCTTGTTCAGCTGCCTTCTTGGTGTTGGTGTGGGCAGAGCTGTCTTCTCAGATAACTGTCACACACTCAGATTTTTCTGTTAAAAACAAAAGTCACACTTCCTACTACCTACCATCATGCTTAGTTTATGGCTCACTAGGAAGTAATACTCTTAAAAGTGTGTAAAGTTATATGAATGGAAAAGGAAAATACACACACCATTATCATCAATCCAAACGTGTTAGGTAGTATGGGAAGCCAAGTCTAGAGAGATCAAATAAGTGTACCAGTCCACACACTGCAAAATTCTAGAAAACTGAGATTCTAGATCATCACTGACCTGTTGGCTTTTGTTATCAAGGGGTATGTGAATTTGCTGACCATGGTTAAGTACTTTCTTTGAGACAGGCAATGAACTTGCTAAGGTTTGCACTGAACCACTGATCCCCACCCTCCACCTCCCAGGTGCTGGAAATATGCTGAGTTATCAGTATTGAGAACCAAAACTCGGCTTTATGCATGCTAGGTGAGCACTCTACTAACCAAACAACATTTTCAGGCTCCAAGAGTTGAATACTTGCTGCACTGATTCTTCTGGAAGAATACAGAGATAATGTAACACTGGTCAGATCCTGGGCAGATAGCATGTCTCCTGATGATCCAGGCCTTTCCATAGAAGTTATCCATACCTGAGAAGGAGGGGCACTAACACGTTTGCTGTGCTGGGTTTTGATTTTTGTTTGGTTGTTTAGTTTGGTCTTCCTTCCTTCCTTCATTCCTTCATTCCTTCCTTCCTTCCTTCTTTCCTTCCTTCCTTCCTTTTTGTTTGCGTTTGTTTGAGACAGAGTCTCACTATGTACATTTGACCAGGAACTCTCTGTGTAGGTTTGCTGGCCTGAACTAATAGAGATACACCTGCCTCTGCCTCCTGAGGGCCAGGATTAAAGATGTGGACTTTACTACACCTGGCTTGGTTTGGTTTCTTGAGGCAAGTTCTCACTATGTAGACTTGGCTGACCTGGAACTTGTTATGTAGACTAGACTGGCCTCAAACTCATAGAGATGCACCTTTCTCTACCTCCGGAATGCTGGGATTAAAACCATGTATCGCCATACGCAGCTGTGCTGATACATATTATACTTTATTGTATTAAATCATGCCATCCAGTTTCCGTCTTCAGCAAACCTTCTCAATACTGCGACCTCTGTGACATAGGTACAGAAACTGTGGGTCAGAGAAAGCATCCAAGCGCTTTCTCTGCAGAGCTCAGACCTGCACCCATGTTCATGAGGATTCTAGCAGTGGACTCTGTTCTGAGAGGGAAATGTGAAGGAACCACATTAGGTCAATATAGGTTAGGAAAAAGGGCCAAGCAGTGCTAACGATCCCCGAGATGTAGAGTGTGCCCGGAGACCCGAGCTCCAGGAAGATCATGGCAGCCCTCATGTCTAGACAGGAATACACCTGAGGTGCTAAGCCAAAGAAATGTATGTTAAAAACAAAACAAAACAAAAAAAACAAAACCAAGTAACTGGTTGGATGTTATAGGAAAGAGGCAAAGAGGGGTCTGTATGAACAGAAGCTGATTGAACAATTCACTGATAGTGTCGGAACCGAGTCCAAGAGTGGAGTCATCCAGGGGGAATTCTGAGTGCTTGTGAGAAAACCCCAGGAAACCAGTCTTGAAACCTCAGTTCCTTCAATCCCAGAGTTGTTCTTGGAGTGTGTTTTCATGCTCCTCCCAGGTGCAGCAGATAGGAGTGAGTTCGCTTCAGCTGTTTTACTTATATGCCTTTATGGAAAAGCCTGCTTTGGCCACCTGTGGCTTGTCCTTGTGGTTGAACACCTTACTCTTGCGAGTCTTCTTAACCCTCAGTATAAATTATCTGATGCTCTGAATAAAGTTGGCTATTGCGTGAGACTTTAATCTGCCTCATTTTAAGGTCCAGCTCTTGCAGGTTCCTCCAGAACACGGGCTGCAGCTCCTCCAGTCCCCTGCTCTAAGCTAACCTTCAATACCAGTGCCTGACTCTAATGCAGCTTCTGTTGTAACTGCTCTTTGCTACAGAGTTAAAAGTCTTGTTACCTAATTAATTTGTTTAAACAAAAACAGACTGTAATCATATGTCTCACATGGGGGAGCACTAGAAATATGACTAACTTCATTGTTTTTAAGTTTTATCAAAATCCATTGACTTCTGTTATCAGAAAAAATTAACTTCAGAAAAGCTGAACAGCCTAAGTGTTTACTTGGTAAGCCATTCATAACCCTTCAGAATGTAATCCGACCATGGGGAGAGTAGGTACATTGCTTACTTGGTGGCCATCCACAAACCTGCAGACACTGGGGAAAGTAATCATATGGTTTACCAAAGTTATTTCCCAGTGAATTTTTTGAAAACACTTTTTTAAATTTTCTGTTTATGTAAAATAAATTTAATTTGAAAATTGAATAATAAATGTGGTATAGCAGATGGTAGTAGTGACCACTTGGCTAGCATGCCTAAGGCCCTGGGTTTGATTCCCAGCACTCCATAAATAAATAAATAAATAAATAAATGAATAAATAAATAAATAAATGACTTATGGTGTTAAGGTATCTCATCCTTTAAAGATTTATAGTTTTAAGAGCTGGAGAGATGGCTCAGTTTTTAAGGGTGTGTATTGCTCTTGCAGAGGACCTGCGTCTGACTCCCAGCATCCACACTGGGCAGCTCACAGCTACCTGTAAGTCCAGGAGATCTGGCGCCTCTGCTCTCTGAAGCACCAGCACACATGTCAGCATACCCACACATAGACATACACACATGCGTAACTCAAAAATAATAAACATAAATAGATTTTAAAATGTTTTTTTGGAACCTAATCTACCACCAATAGAAAAGAAAAAATATGATACCTGGTTTGACATTTTTTTTTAAGTTCACTAATGTTTTTAATTGACAAAAATTAAATGGTTGTTTTTGGTCTCTTTTTTTTTCAATGTGATGTTTTATTCTTGCTAGTTGTTTATTTTTTGAGTGAAAGTTTCATCCTTGCCGCTTCTGTGAGTTCAGCCTTTTCTGGTTTGTGTGTAAACGAGATGATGCAGTGCCTTCTTGTCTGACTTATTCCATGGCACATGACAACTTTCAGGTCTTCCAATGTTTTTATGCTTTGGTGCTGCTACAGTCTGCCCCAGATGTCGAGAACTTTGCACGAGGAATTTCATCCATGTTGCTTCTGTAAATGTTTACTTTATTTGAGACATTTAATTTTAGGAGGAAAAATAGGTATCTGAGTTTTTCCTCCTTAATACTTTGGCTTTAAAATAAATGGTAGTTTTAAGAACTGGCTTGTTTGAATTTCAGTATTGAGTACATTTTTATTCTAGCATAAACTATTTAAATAGTGGAGTGTGGTGGTACACCTGTAGTCTCAGCACTTGGAAGTGATGGTAAGAGCATCAGGACCAGGCTTGACTACATTATTCCCTGTCTCAGAAAAGCAGTGAATGAGTACATAGAGAGCTGGGAAGAAGGCTCCGTCAGAAAGTCTACCGTCAGAAAAGCTGAGTGTGGCAGCACTGACTGCAGTGGGGCTGGCGGCAACCGAGCCCTGAAACTCATTTGCCTGCCAGCAAGGGACCCTGTCTCAAAAAGTAAGGTGGAGAATAACCGAGAAAAGACACCTGACATTGACCTCTGACCTCTGTAGGCAGTGTGCACACATACATATATGTGTATACCTGCACACATGATTATATGTCATTAATCCCATAGGTTTCAAGAGAAAGACCACTGACCCAAATCATGCCCAAATTAATTAAAGCAAATAATTAATTGAAATGAGCTTTCTTTTTAATTCATGTACACAGGCTGTCTCCCTCTGAAGGCAGGGTATAAGAGATCGGGTTTTTATAGCTCAGGAGAAGAGGTTTCCAAAGGGGGATTTCGCAGGCAAACAGGTGGGATTAGAGATGTAAAACACGGTGATCATAGCAAGGAGGCCACAGCAACAGGTGGTCATTATGACCTTTTGAAACACAGCGTGGTTGCTGTTTTCTGGAGCAGGCAACCACTTGTAGTTGAGTATATAACATGTTAAGGTGGGGCATAGCCCAGTCATTGAGAAAGATTTAATCATAAACCGGAATGAATCTAGTTTATATTTTCTATAAGATGGCTTTCAAGTCTAAGATGGAAGCAGTCTGGTTTATTAATATACCCATATGAACATGTCCCTATACCATATATTAATATATACACTAAATAAATAAGAAAAGTAAAATCTTTAAAGGCAGCTTTAAGTTGAAAATTCTGATACACCTTAACATCAAATAAAACTATTTCTTAGCCGGATGGTGGTGGTGCACGCCTTTAATCCCAGCACTTGGGAAGCAGAAGCAGGTGGATCTCTGTGAGTTCGAGGCAAGCCTGGTCTACAAGAGCTAGTTCCAGGACAGGCTCCAAAGCTACAGAGAAACCATGTCTCCCAAAACCAAAGCAAAACAAAAAACAAACCAAGTATTTTTAACATACCAGTGTGAACTTTCAAGCCTTGAGTCAATCAAAATGAAAATTAGAATTTGTATTTCATTTTCAGCCTGTTCATGTGTGGCCTGCAGAATTAATGGGATATTTTTCTTATTCTTTAGGAAGTACCAGAGGGGCACCAGGGTCCGGCTACGACTTCTGGATCTTGAGCTAACATCTAGGTTCCTGGGTGCAACCACAGATACAACTATACTGGAGGCCGATGCAGTTCTCTTAGGACTCCAAGAGAGCAGAGACTCAAAATCGAGAGAGGAACAACTCCACAAGTGAATGGACTGTGCTGGGTTCAGTCAGACAAGCTCTGCTTTGAGCCCAGAGAGCTGTCAAGAGTGCAGTGAGAACACTGTGAATAAGTGATTGAATAAAGTTGTAACAAATCAAACTCATGGCGTCTCTTCCCTGTTACAGTTATTTTTGGCCTCACCCTACCCCCTTTTCTACCCATTTTTGTTGTTGTTGTTGTTGGATTAGGGTAATGCAAGCAACCCTGACATTGTCTAATTCAGTCAGTGCTTTGACTGCTATCTGGACAGGTGGGGTGATTCTAGCCAACAGTGAACAAGTAACACAAAACAGCCGGCCTCAGTGTGGAAAGTGGACAATAGCTAAGAACAATGTGTTGTGTGTTAGTTGTTCATACTCAGGAGAAAAACAAAGCAAGGATGGACTATAGGGTTCCAAGTACAGGTTGAAATTTAAGTGTGGTCAGCACAAGGTCACAAAAACAATCACTCAAACGGACTTGTGGGGAAAATAAAGCCACAGGAGTCTCTGGGAGAGCATATTCCCACTGAGGCGGTGGCTGGTGTTAAAGCCCTGAGACAGGCCTGGGCCTATCCAGTTCAGAACCAGGAAGGAGACATCATGGCAAGTGTAAGAAGAGGGGAGGTGGTTGCAGACAAGCAAGGGGAGCATGTATCCTTCTGCATTTGCCTGGTATGATCAAGAGAGAGGCTTGCTGGCTGGAGAGTTCTTTTTTTCTTTCTTTCTTTCTTTCTTTCTATTTATTTATTTATTTATTTATTTATTTATTTATTTAAGATTTCTGTCTCTTCCCCGCCACTGCCTCCCATTTCCCTCCCCCTCCCCCAATCAAGTCCCCCTCCCTCGTCAGCCCAAAGAGCCATCAGGGTTCCCTGCCCTGTGGGAAGTCCAAAGACCACCCACCTCCATCCAGGTCTAGTAAGGTGAACATCCAAACTGCCTAGGCTCCCACAAAGCCAGTACGTGCAGTAGGATCAAAAACCCATTGCCATTGTTCTTGAGTTCTCAGTAGTCCTCATTGTCCACTATGTTCAGCGAGTCCGGTTTTATCCCAGGCTTTTTCAGACCCAGGCCAGCTGGCCTTGGTGAGTTCCCGATAGAACATCCCCATTGTCTCAGTGTGTGGGTGCACCCCTCGCGGTCCTGAGTTCCTTTCTTGTGCTCTCTCTCCTTCTGCTCCTGATTTGGACCTTGAGATTTCTGTCCGGTGCTCCAATGTGGGTCTCTGTCTCCTCTCATCACCTGATGAAGGTTAATATTCAGGAGGATGCCTATATGTTTTTCTTTGGGTTCTCCTTCTTATTTAGCTTCCCTCGGATCACTAATTATAGGCTCAATGTCCTTTATTTATGGCTAGAAACCAAATATGAGTGAGTACATCCCATGTTCCTCCTTTTGGGTCTGGCTTACCTCACTCAGGATAGTGTTTTCTATTTCCATCCATTTGCATGCAAAATTCAAGAAGTCCCTGTTTTTTACTGCTGAGTAGTACTCTAATATGTATATATTCCATACTTTCTTCATCCATTCTTCCATTAAAGGGCCTGTCAGAATGGCTAAAATAAAAAACACCAATGATAGCCTTTGCTAGAGAGGTTGTGGAGTAAGGGGTACACTCATCCATTGCTGGTGGGAATGCAAACTTGTGCAACCACTTTGGAAAGCAATGTGGTGGTTTCTCAGGAAATTCAGGATCAACCTACCCCTGGACCCAGCAATACCACTCTTGGGAATATACCCAAGAGATGCCCTATCATACAACAAAAGTATATGCTCAACTATGTTCATAGCAGCATTGTTTGTAATAGCCTGAACCTGGAAACAACCTAGATGGAGAGTTCTTAAAAGAGCAGGAAGTACAATCTGCCTGTTCCTTTGGCTGGACCCCTTGAGTAGATTGTCTGAGTAGTCTAAAAATGAACCAGGCCTGCCAGAGTGAGACATGTCAGGAGACTAGCGATCATCCAGGTAAGAGAATCGGGAGAGTAGAAGGGATAGAGGAACGTTGGAATCTGGGCATATTTTCAGGCAGAGCCAACAGGGTTTCCTACACAGTGAATATGGGTTATGAGAAAAGGAGTGAGAGGTGTCTTACATTTTGCAATTGAACCCTCCCTTAGCTGAGTTAGGGAGGAACAGATTTGAGAAGAGTGAGTTCCAGAACTTGGTTTGGAACATGTTGAGATACTCACTGGACACTTAAGTCAATATGTCCTGGCAGCAGTTAGTAGTGAGTCTGGAACTCATGAGATAAAAAGTAAAAACGTGGATGCTATTGATATTTTATCCTGTAAGTTTAAAAAAGAAGGCGACAGGGGACTGGGAAACGCCTTTAATTCCAGCATTCAGAAGGCAGAGGTGGGTAGATAGAAGTGAGTTGAGACTAGCCTGGTCTACATAGCAAATTCCAGGCCAGCCACAGCTACACAGTGAGACCTTGTCTCAAAAAATGATGGAGTATGTATATAGGGGCCAAGCTGATTGGTCTGATCTAAACAGTTTCACACAAGACAAAAGTGTCATTTCACCAGGGGAGGAAGATGGATGGATTAATCTGGAACTAGCATGTTGGTCAGAATATCTCTTGTGCCTGCACCACCTGGAACCGCAGTCAGGCAAGGGCCTGGGGATTAAAGAACACACAGAGACATAGGTCACTCTTGAAACAAGAATGCCAGTTTTATTATGTTCCCAGACAGCTTATATAGTGCTCTCCTTAACTAATGGCTGTACCCTAGCTCTGGGGATTTTCTACTGCAAGTCTACCAGGAACCACTTCCTTGCTTTCAAGAACTCATGAGGGTCTCGTGCTCAGAGCAGCTGCAAGCACAGAAAAACAAGTTGTTTACTCCGGCAGTCAAAAGGTCATAGAAAGCTCAGGGTCTGAGGGTCTGCAGCTCCCAACAGTCTCTAACAAGGTGAAATTGGAATAGATTATCTACATGATGGCTGGCTTCGTGCAAGAAAACAGCATAGCCTATTCTTACCTAGTCCAAGAAATCGCATAACTTCACAACTTCCAGGTTTCTGTAAAAAGTGGGAGTGCCATCTCACTGTGAAAGGGAGACCACCACACTTCACAGCCATCTCACTGCGAAAGAAAAGCCACCACACTTCACAGCCATCTCACTGCAAAAGAAAAGCCACCACACTTCACAGCCATCTCACTGCGAAAGGGAGACCACCACACCACATCCATCTCACTGCGAAAGGGAGACCACCGTACTTCACATGTTATTTAAGATGAGAGACAGGGTCACTGTAAAGAGTGGACTCTGCCTCTAGATGTACACACGTCCTTATCTCCTCCCCTAAGGGTTAATCCACTAGGACATGACTAGGTGACCACTCCTTGTAGGTTTCACCATAAGATGATGTCCCACTAGTGCAGTCCCTGTGCTGTGACTGAGTCAGATCACCTTCCTGAAACAACTTGTAAAGGTGAAACTATGTCTTTTTCTTTCCAGTGCTGGCCAGAGCTGAAGTATGCTTTCAAACTCTAAGGCTTTAGGCTTCCTTTCCGAAGCTCTCCTCTAGGCTGCCTGCCCCAGGTAGCTGACCTCCATCCCCCCTTATCTTAAGCAGCAGCATGACTTTTGTTCTCTGTTCTCTTCCTCCCAAGAGACTTAGAGTTTGCCTGCCCTGGGATTTTCCTTTCACACTCTAATAACTTGTTCTCAAGCTTCCATTTGAGATCACTCTCTTCTTAAATGCTTCTATCAGTGAGACTAAGAACCCCAAACAGGGACCCCAGTTTCCCAGGCATCATTGATGGCTGTGCTGGAACACCTCAAGATTGCTCGGGACTCTTCTTCCCTGCCTTTTAATTCTGTAGTTGGCAGAACAAACACACCATTCCTGCATGCCTAGATGGCATTATCTCATCTTTAGAAATAGTCCGCCACTAAGATCTGAAAACCCTTTAAACACTCTTCTAAACTCTCAAATACAGTTCAGGTCTCCCACTCCTGTCCTTCCTGCGCCCTTAATTAAATATTTTCAACAGTCTTTGAGATTCCAACCTGTTGACTCTTCTTTTTCCCTCATCAGCCCATTCTCTCACTCTCCAGCTTAAGTCAGGCTATGTTGTTGTAGGAGGAGGCTGCTTGTTCATTTCCCAGCCGCCCAGACTCCCGAAATAACCACACAGATACCATAAGCTAACTGGGCAGCCAGGATGAAACAAAGGACCCTCTCTCCCTACAACATACAGGCTCATTTCAAAGAAATGAAATTTCAATACAGGGAAATTCAAAGACAGTTCCACCTACATTGGCAGTTTGTCAGTCAATTTCCTCTGTGTCCTGCAAAATGTCTGGCAGACTCTTTAATGAAGCAGGAACCCTGAAGAATCATTCACCTTTATGCAAGTTCAGCTGTCATTTCTCTATGGTCCTACATGTCTAGTTCACACAGTATGGTAATCAAGCAGTCCAGGCAAGAGCATTTTCTTGCTCAAATGGCTAACCAACACCATAAGGAGCCTCTTCAATGCCCATCTTCCTCTTGAATTAGTTAGTGTTGCCAGGAGCAGATGTGTCTCATTGTCATGAAAAGTCCTAAGTTCTTAAATATCTTAAATGCCATATTCTAAAGGTCTTTGAAAGATTTGAAGAATCCCTGTCCGTCTGAAATATATCTTTGTACATCTAGAAAGGCTAACTAATAGGACTACAAGCTTAACTAATATGACTACAAGTTTAACTACTATAGATGACTCTCTATTAACCTATATTTCTTAATTATACATTACATTTTTAAATGAGCTGCACAGACACAATACCTTAATCAAGAGCAGAAATATACATGTAACAAAATTGACCTTAAATTTGTATCAGTAAACCAAGATCTATACCAATGCAAATATCTATAGCATACCCTCTTAAACAAATATTTATAAACAATATTTGGGAATATGAGTGTAGTTCTATCCAAACTGCTTCCTGCTTTTTGTTGGGCGAAGTAATTTTTGGGGGGTGTTCATGGTGACCTTTAGGGGGTCTTGGCCCATCAAACTGCATTAGCCTGGAAGGATTCCACAGGTTTTCATCCTTTGTGGAAACAAAAGAAGAACCTCTTTTCCAAAGCAGCAAATCCTTAGACCAATATTTTGAAGTTAAGATACCTTTAAGATATATATGTTGGTTTAGCTTAGCATTCTGTACAATGAAATGTCTCTCTGTACTTAACTCCTTCATAATCAAAAAATTCAAAGAAAACACAGTAATATAGATAATCCAGACACTCTGTGTATATTCTATATTTACGTGGCTTATTTTGCTTTATTCCTATTACTTTTCTACAAGTTTAATATTTATTTTATTATCTTTACTTCTTTAATCTATGACTGTCTCTGCTCATTTACTACACTTACTATCTCTTTAGTCTTTTTCTTCTCTTTCCCAAGCCTACATACATGTTTTTAAAACACACTGTGTCTCGTTTAGAGGTCTTTTATGTCTGAATCTGTCCTAGTGTGTGTCTGAAATCCTTTTTTGACCAGGGCTGCTTCTTAAACCCTGAGTGGTGGCAGTGCTGGGCAGACATGGCCCTGCCTGCTGATTTAGGGCCAAGGCTGCTTCGCCTTCTGGTTCCGCCCAGTCCGACATGGTGGGGCGGAGGTCTGTTTAGTGCAAGTCATGCTCACAGCCCCATTTTCAGGCACAGAGCAGGTCTATGTTGCCATTAAGCAAATTGTAGCACTCTGCTCCTAAATCCCATTTAAAGGCTCAGCTTCCTGAAAGAGCCAGCGTTAGCACTGGCAGCCGCTAAATCAGGAAGACCTCTCTTAAAGGAGCTGTAGCATGCCGCCAGCAAGCAGAGCCCATCCAAAAAAAAAAAAAAATAGATGAGCCTAAACTTTGTTTTTTTAGTGTCTAGAATTCCTTTCCAAGCCCTCTCAGGTTTTATGTGGATTTAGCTAGCACACATTGGAGTGCCAATTTGTTGTGGGAGGAGGCTGCTTTTTCATTTCCTAGCCACCCAGACTCCCAAAATAACCACACAGAAACCATATTATTTGCAATACTGTTTGGCCAATAGCTTAAGCGTGTTTCTGGCTAACTCATATCTTAAATTAACCCATCTCCATTAATCTGTGTATTACCAGGAGGCTTTGGCTTACTGGGTAAAGTTCCAGCGTCTGTCTCCAGTAGGGCTACATGGCTTTTCACTACCAAAACAGTGTTTCTCAACCTCATCTTCTTCACGTTGTGGTGACCCCCCACCATAAAATTCTTTCATTGCCACTTCATAAAGTCTACAGAGAGGGTCCCAGGACAGCCAAATCTGCACAGAAAAACTCTATCTCAAAACCACTCCCCCCCCCCAAAAAAAGAAAGGAAATAAAAGTTTAGCACAAAAAGAATTGTAGGACTGTTTTTTTTTTTTTGTAGTTGATTAGAAACGAGAAAGGAGCCCACTGAGATTTTGAGGACCTGGGTTAATGACAATGCTCCCAGTATGGACTGAAAGAGACTTAAATAGTTCAATACACAGAAAGGCCTTAAAGATCCCAATTTTCATGCTAGGCAGAGGCACCCACGGAGCTGATAAGAAGGATTCCCCCAGTGCTTGCCTGGTGGAATTGTACTATTGCTGTGAGCTGCTGTCTATGTTACCCTTTTTAGGTGGCAGCGTTTCTTCTCATTATCTTATGCCTCTTCTATAGAAGTACTATCTGGTGTTAATTATCAACCCTCAGTTATAAATGTTTAAAGCTTAGCAGTTTGAAAACATATCCTGATTAAATATCTGTCACAAAGTTTCATATATTTCCACCCATGCCTATGTCTTGCCTGGAGAGTTCACTAGGGAAAGTCCTCCCGAGCCCCACTCCCCTGAGGACTTTAGAACGAGAGCTTCAGTTCCGCCGTGGCTCTTCCTGGAAGGTTACCTTCTGTCCTTTTCCCATAAAGCCTATCAACTGGCACAGTCATCAGACTCAGGCAAGAAAGGAAAGGATGGAGAGAGACACCTAACCACTGACAGGGTCTTCCTCTGTCTTGTACTCTGCTGGATGACAACGAATTATTCTGGGAACAAGGACTGCACAAGCCACAAATCCAGGACGTGAGAACTGGGGACCATCACAGAAGCGGTCTATGCCAGGCAGTTAATTTCCTGTTCTGTTCATGAGTGTTTAAATCTGGACCTGATGTCCATCACAAGAACCAGCTTTTAGTGGGTACCATGACTAGATGAGGCTCAGGGGGAGAGGCTGCAGAATGGGGCCAGATGAGAAGAGCTGTTAACAAGAGGACACCATGGTGATTAGACCGTCCATCCTGATGATCCATTCCCCTGTAGTCTCACTGAAGTGGCACCCGTACTGTAGTCCCACAGTGGGAAAGGTGAAGCATCTTCACCGTGTACAGCTTGCTTCTGTAGTAGATATAAGCTAACGATACAAATGGGGGTAGGAAAGAAGATGGGCCTGGGAATGGCAGATCCAGATTTGAGTATCGAAGGAAATCAGGGAGTTTGAAGTACATCGCATAACTTTGAAGCCCACATTAATGGAGCACTGTGAAACTTTGAAACCACAGGCTGGCTAGGCCATTGGGTTGACCCAGTATTGCATTTCTTATATTCATATCATTTGGGCTTTCTTAAAATAAATATACAATTTAGTATTAAGTCTCCAAGGGAAATGTGTAGTTTATTTGGGAAGACTGTAACCCCCCCCTCCATGTTTCTTTTAAACTAATTACAAAGGACTTAGAGATGCTCTGACCCCAAGGAGATGGGATAAAGAAAACTACAAAAGAATGTGCCTCGCCGGACGCCAAGAGCCCGCGCTCTCTGCCTATGGGAGACAGAAGTGGAATTCTGAAGATCACATGTTAGTTTTCTGCTGAAACATTTGTGTGTACCCCAAAATCATCCTGGAACAGACGAAATATTCAGAAACCAAAAATGGCTCAGATTATTACCATGTAATTCACAAAATTGCCTGCTTAAGAATTAAGAAAACACAAGCCTACTGTTTTACCATGCTCTATAAGTCTCAAATCATTATGGTTAGAGAAAATGCACATGGACTATGATAGCAATAATTAGGTCACATGAATGAATGAAAGAAAGCAGGATATGTGTTTTTCCCAGACAACATTTTAGGGCAGAATCTTTCATTTTAAATGCAGCAAATACCACAGAAGCCAGATAAAGATGATGACCCAGCTTCCAAAACCATACCAAAAGGAGTGGGGCCAGCACAAGGATTATGGGAAAATGCTACAAGCCCCACTGGTTGGAAATAATGGTGTGTCTGAGTCACAACAGTGCCAGACTCTCTGGTGTATGTCCAGATGCCAGGTATTCCATCTGATTTCCAAAAGAGGACTAGAAAATGGATGCCGGACTGGTAATCCCATGCCTGTCATTGTGTTCAAAGATGGATGTTTATGCTCCATTAGCCATTTCAGTCTTCGTGAGGACCCCTGTTTCCCACTCACCCTCTGGTGCAGGTGTTACCAAAATTTACAATAGATTAATGGGCCAGAAAAAGTCCTAAACAGCATCCAAGGGGATATTATCATCAGCCTCCACGTAATCTGATTTAGGTGTCACTTGATATGTGTGGGCAAGAACCAGAAAAACCAGAAAAGACACTATTTCATAAAAAGCAAACAGGAACGTGACTGGAAAGATAGACCTCTGCGTCCGCAGGGTTAAAACCTTCCTTGTGTGAGATGAGTTAACTCGAACATAGCTAACTTTGAATTGTCCTCTAAAGCTGCAGAGGGACCGGAAGTTATTGGTCAAGTGTGTAAACCGGGTGGGCTGTGTGGCTTCTTACGACGCTGCGCAAAGCGCAGAGCTTCCCGGGTCCTTACAGGGAAAGCCGGCTCACTTGCTCACCTGCAGTTCAGCTCCTCTCTGCAGGGCACTAGGTGCTTCCAAAGTCTTCCTTTCCTTTCAGCGTGCCCTCCAGACAAAACCCACAAAATACCTGAGAGCCCCAGGCCAGGCCGTGGAAGTGTGGCCCTTCCCTTGGGCCTAAAAGTGACGTGCCTACGGGACAAACTGCTGTGAACTTCCTTTTGACTGTAGAAAAACCAGGAGTCATTTCCTCACATTCTCTCAGCTTCCTGACAGGGTGCTGCCTTCCACCACAGATTCGGGAGCAGCAGCTAGTCCACAGTATTCCTCCCGCTGTTTCTGTTGCTATACCTTCTTCCCGGCCATCCTCACCACATCCGCGTGAACGCTGCACGAAATGCCTTCCCGGAGCGGGTTAGCATGGATGTAAAACAGCTCTGGGGATAGCTGGCGAAAATAATCCTGACTAACCATCTTATTATGGTATCTTAACATTTAAGAAAAAATTTAGAAGAATATTTTATTGAGTAAAATCAGTCCAAGCCTCTGATTAATTAGAGATCTTACAGTGTCCAGGGAATATGGAAAATGTGCACTCAACCGAATCTTGCCTATAAAACTCTAAAATGCATTCTCAGTCTCTTGGCCCCAAAATATTTCCTGCTTTTTAAAGTCGTGAATACTAAACAGGATTTAAAGTCTTCCTTGATGACTCAGGGCCACCATTATGGAAAACAACTTCATAACGATGCGATTTCCCGGGGATTATTAGGGTAGGAGAGCTGCTGGCGGCTATCTAATGCCCAGATCACTGGAGTCTCTGAAGCTCTGACTGGTTACCTCCAGCCTCCCTCGCCATCAGCTCCTTCCCTCACTCTGACGTCAGTCAGCCTGTCTGCTGCTTCTGGGAGGCTCCATGCGGGTCTACCTGAGGAGCTTTTTAGCCTATTTACTAACTGTTTTAACAGCCCTTACGTTCTCCTGTTCCCTTTTCTCTGGTACTAATCTTCACTTTTCTTTATACCGGGGTGTGTGTGTGTGCGTTGGTTTCTAATTGATAGGTTTTTTTCTTAGTAGTTTGGAAGAGGGCTGAGGTCAGCTTTGTAGACCTCTAGAGTTGTGCTGAACTTTGATATCTATTTTCCCTCTCAAAGCCCTTTATCCCTTATTTCCACACTCGTTTCATATGTTGAACATTTTAAATTTATTTTCACTGATAGGCCAGTTTTAGAAATCCAGTATTAGAAGGGCTTTAGGAAATGAAAACTAATAAGAAATTAACTTGAAAGCTTTTTTTTTAATCAACATCTACACAGGCATGGTGGTCATGACTGTAACTCCAGTTGTCAGGGAACCGAGGCAAGATGATCATAAACAGGAGGCCCCGGCTCCTGAGTAAGACTGTCTCAGAAACAGTCAGCTGGAAAAGGATTTTTGCTGTCCTCCGAGACTTTGCCTATAACACAGATAACACAGAGATGGTAGCTCGGTGGGTAGATGGCTTCTGTTCGAAGCCAGCCAGCACTTCACAGACACAGCTTCTAAGGAAATGCTATTTTCTTCTTTTTAGCACTGTTTCATGCTGTTCTCATGCACGTATATGACGTATAATATAATGTGTAATATAAAGAGTTTCATGATATTCTCGTACGTGTATATGATGTGTAATATAATGTATAATATAAAGAGTTTCATGATGTTCTCATATGTGTATATACTGTATAATATAATGTATAATATAGTTTCATGATGTTCTCATACGTGTATATGCTGTATAATATAATGTGTAATATAGTTTCATGATGTTCTCATATGTGTATATGATTGCATAATATAATGTAATAATGTAATATAGAGTTTTACGCTGTCATCATAAATGTATATGATATATAGTATAATGTATACTTAAAGAGTTTCATGCTTCTCATACATGTGTATGATGTATAGTATAATGTATACTATAAAGAGTTTCATGCTT
>JABTXL010016972.1:5270455-5286337 GCA_025134845.1 Neodon shergylaensis | reverse complement strand
TATAATGTATACTATAAAGAGTTTCATGCTTTCTCATACGTGTGTATGATGCATTCTGACCGTGTTCACTCAGCGCTACCGTCTGTCCACCCTTCCCCTCCTGCTGCTCCCCTTCCTCTTATCAATCTTTCTTTTTCTTTCACGTGTGTGTGTGCATGCGTGTGTGCGTGCAAGCATGTGTGCATGTGTTCCAGTGCGTCTCATTATGGTTACAGGAGCATGGGAAATTATCATTAGTGGCCCCACCACTGAAGAAGGGGTCTCTCTGCCCAGCAATTATTAACTACCTAGCTCTGTGGGAATGGCGGGACCTGTGCGCCCCTTTCCTAGCTCATGAAAGAGCGGCGACGGCCTAGTCTTGTGCAGATCATCACAGCTGCTGTGGGTCCCTTTAGAGCATTAGCCATACCATGCCTGGAAGTAAATTTTGTCAATGAATTGTAGCTCTGTCATAGGGTAAATGGCTCAGTAAATAGGGTGCGTGCCACACAAGCCTGAACTCAAATTCCCAGAACTCACATAATTCCGGTGATTCTGTCTTAAGATGGGAGGTGATGGGAGGTGGAAACAGGAACATCCACAGACGGTTACAGGCCAGCTAGCCTGAGATGCGCATAGGGAACAACAAAAGCAACCCTGCCTCACACAGGGTGCAAGGAGCACAGGAACTGGAGTTCAGTGGGTATGGTGTTGGCCTAGTATACCAAAGGACCTGAGTTGGAGTCCTTTGGAGCCTCCTAAGCTGGGATGTTGGCAATGTGGGAGGTGAAAGCCTGACACTCAAGGCTTTCCTCGGACACACACGGACACGCCAGGGTCAAGGGCACACCCTCACTCATGTACACAGACATGTGCACGCATATATGTAGCACACACATGAAGACTGGGTTTAGTCACTTTCATGCCTTCTTTCGGGCCAGCACTATGTGGAAAATATAAAGGAAGCTCGACAATGTTTGTGGAGTGTATTTAGTTCGGTGGCCACAGGCTGGAAGAGTCTCTGGTAAAGTGTGCACCTTCTGACGCCCATGGTAGGTGGTGGACATTGTTACCGATGGAGTCAAAATAATCGAATGGCCTTGCTCTTGACCTTCTTATTTCAAAGTCCCCTCCAGTGAAGCCCCTTGTCTCTCCACCACCACATGCTTTCTAGAAAATGGTCATATTTTCTCTTAGAGGTTTTGGGCAGGAATGAAAAGGTTAGGGTATGTGAATAGATTTCTTGTACTGGGGTTTCAAGTATTCATCTGACTCTGGCTTATATCTTCTGGTGATGTTCTAGCAAAAAACTGGCTGCTGGGCCTCTCTTCTTGTCTAGCATTTTGGTGGCCTAAGGTCGGGGGCAAAGGGAAGGGACCTTGTGTGATGTAAAAGACAACCCCATTGTTTTGTGTTTGCCAAGATCCTTTCTCCTCCGTTGACAGGAGGATTCCTGTTCGCTCTATTCAGGGCGCCAGAGTCTGGGGCGGGAGCAGAGTTCGCGTAAGAGAAAAGGGACAGACAGAGCATGCGTTCTCATCAGCCCTGGGCGCGGAGATTGGCGGGGCCCATTGCTTCTACTCAGGACTTTCCATCCGTCATTCATAGATATTATTTGCCTGAGTGCTGACAGGTGGCTTTTCCTCACGGGCATTAAAAAGATGCTAATGTTGAAGCCGAGCATTTGGCCCCTGTTGAGTCCCATAATCTGCTGTGTCCTCACAGAAACACAATCTCTACTCTTTGGTGTGAGAGCTACTCCTGAGCACCATTGTCACACAAATCCTGGCTTGTCAACCTTTCCTCTGTGTGCAGAACACAGCGCCATTTTCACTAGTTTCCTGTGGGTTTCTCCTATCTAGTCCCCACAGATTATACTGCATTCCAGAGGGAAATACTCTATCTGTTGTGAGAAATACAAGCAAAGGAACCAGCTAGACTCAACCTTCTAACAGGAGCAACCCTCATGAAAGAATGCCTTCATGAGGAAGCCCAAGGGGTGGTCATTCATTTGCCTTTGCCTGTTAGGACTTCAGAATAGACCCATGTCAAACTGCAGTTAAAACATCAGTGACAATTAAAAAAATATTTAAGTGGTCAGCATTGTATCAACACTGGATCCTCCTCCTCCTTCTGTTCAAGGAACAGTTCACGTTCAGCTAATGAGAGATTTCATAGGCTTGTCAGGCCTTCCAAGTGATTTTAAATACAAGTTCACAAATTCTTGATAAGAATTCTGGCATTTGGGCTCCTACACAGTTCCTAAAGGAATAGTGCTCACAGTACTCTGCCCCTGGCAGAGGCAGCACTCCCTGTCTGGAAGGAAGCCTCACTTAAATACTAATGGATATGATGACTTAGGTAAATTAATTCTGTGACCCTGATAATTCCTAGCCAGCTCCGTATGAAGGATTACCTTTGTGCTCTTTTGAAACCTGTTTAAACAACACAGAAGTATCCGTTCTTTTTTTTTTTTTTGAGCCTCTCCTGGAACTAGCTCTTGTAGACCAGGTTGGCCTCGAACTCACAAAGACACAAAGATCCACCTGCCTCTGCCTCTGCCTCCTAAGTGCTAGGATTAAAGGTTGGGCCACCACCGCCCAGCCAGAATTATCCTTTCTTAATGGTACTTTTCTCAGAATACTGCGCATTTAAGGCTAGATTAAAAACTGACTCTTTTCTTCTCCTAAAGCAAGTGTCTGCCAACTGATGAGTAAGGTATCCAGGGGACGATTTTATCCCTCATATAAGGTTGCTCCAAATTGCTTTTACTTAGTAATTTAAAATAATATTTAGGATTTATATCTCAATTCTAATAGATAATGAAGCAGTTTATAAATTGATGGAGGACGGTCATTGGTTAAGTAATAAAGAAACTGCTTGGCCTCATTGGTTAAAACATAGGTGGGAGGAGTAAACAGAACAGAATGCTGGGAGAAAGAGGAAGTGAGCTCAGAGGCCATGCTCCCCTCTCCAGGGCAGACGCCATGAAGCAAGCCGCCAGGTCAGATATGCTGAATCTTTCCCAGTAAGACTAGTGCTACATAGATTATTAGAGATGGGTTGATCGGGATATGAGAATTAGCCTGTAAGGGCTAGAGTTAATGGGCCAAGCAGTGTTTAAAAGAATACAATTTGTGTGTTGTTATTTCGGGTAAAGCTAGCCGTTGGCAGGAGCTGGGTGGCGGAATGCAGCCCTCAGCTCCTTCAACAATAAATTTATCTAGATTCAAGCTGAGTCAGAGTTTGGTTTAATTCACTAGAAACCCTTCTCTGGGGCTTCCTTTGAGAGTCAGATCTGGATATATAAACACCCAAACATTCCTGAACCCTCTTCTCTAGGTTGCCTGTGATCACTGGGCTCTCTCAGCCCCACCGTCCACAGCCCAGTGTGTAGCCTCTGCCTGGATGCAGCCTCACTTCCCTCTGCCTCCCTTTCTGTCCTATCCCACTTCCTGCCTTTGTGTCTCCGAAAATGTGCACCATGAAGATGTCTGGTTCACAGGAGTTGCTGAGACCATACCTACCACTCAGCGCTCCCTGCCTGGGCAGGCAACAGGATCAGGTCTACTAGGCATGCACAAGCAGGGGAGCATGGCAGATTCTTGCCACCATACACAGAGATATTTCCAGGCCATGCAGTGTGCTGCATGGCACATTTAGCTATTACTCAGATAAAAGGGTTTATGTGCTGCACGCTCATTCTCAAGAGTTAAAGTGCTGAGTGTGGCTCCTACCAGACCTGGCAGTAATGGTACCTCCACCATTTTGAAAGTGGAGAGAGGCAGAGCCAGCATCCAGAGCAGCTGCAACCAAGCTGCTTACCATTTTAAAAGCTCTTCAAGACAGTAAAGAATTACAGATAATGCAATAAGGACAGAATCAGACATAAAAGAACTCTAAATGGGTCACAGTGTTGAATAAATGTACATAGGCTTGGGAGAGAGAAGGAAAAGAGTATAGAGAGTTGGAAAAGAAGTAAGTCATTAAAAAAAGACTTTAAAGAGACAAAGTACAGATAGTCATAGATTAAAAGGAATAGAGAAAAATAAGCCATGTAAAGATGGAATATACACAGAGAGTCTCTGGATTCTATATATTATTGTGTTTTCTTTGAATTTTTTTTTACTGTGAAGGAGCTAAGTACAGAGAGACATTTCATTGTATGGGTTGCTAAGATAAACCAGCATATGTTGTAAGGAGAGAGCCCCTTGTTTGTCCCAGCTGCCTGGCTAGCTTACACCCGAAATAACCACACAGAAACTGTATTCATTAAGACACTGATTGGCCCATTAGCTCTAGTTTCTTATTGGCTAATTCTTACATCTTAATTTAACCCATTTCTATTAATCTGTGTATCCCCATGTTGCTGTGGCTTACCAGCAAGATTCTAACTGGCGTCTGTCTCAGGCGAAGGATCCATGGCTTCTCTCTCTGCTTTCTTTCTCCCAGAATTCAGTTCTATCTTCCCTGCCTACCTAAGTTCTGTCCTATCAACTAGGCCAAGGCAGTTTCTTTATTAACCAATGAAAGCAACACAAAGACAGAAAGACCTCCTACACCAAGCATGTATATTATAAAGGTATCATGACTGCCAAATTTGGGTCTCAGGATATGTTGCTTTGGAAAAGAGGTTCTTCTCTTGTTTCTACAGAAGATGAGAACCAGTGTATTGCTTCTAGACCAATGTGGTTTTATGGAACAAGATCCCCTGAAAGGTTGCTGTGAACACCCACAAAGAAAGTATTTCACCCCACTGCTGACTGAGATGAACCTAGCACAGGATACACCATGAAAGACCTGATTAACAGTGCCCAAACAGCAGGAAGTAGTATGGACAGTACTAAGCCCATATTCACAAATATTGTTTATAATTGTTTGTTTACATTTAAAGGGGGATATGATATAGAGATTTGCATTGGTATGGATCTTGATTTATTGGTACAAATTTAAGGTCAATTTTGTTATATGTATATGTATTTCTGCTCTTGATTAAGGTATTGTGATTGTGTAGTTCATTTAAAATGTAACGTATAATTAAGAAGTATAGGTTAATAGATAGTCACCTATAATAGTCAAGCTTGTAGTTATGTTAGTTAGGTTTTCTAGATATATATATAGAGAGATATAGTTTGTTTACGTATTCTTCAAATCTTTCAGAGACATTTAGAATATGGCATTTAAATGTTTTAAGAAATTAGGATTTTTCATGACAGTGAGACACATCTGCTTTTGGCAACACCAAGCTACTTCAAGAGGAAGATGGGCATTGAAGAGACTCTTTATGGTGTTGGTTAGCCATTTGGGCAAGAAACTGCTCTTGTCTGGACTGCTCAACTGGACATGCAGAACCCGCAGAGAAATGACTGCTGAACTTGTCTAAAGGTGAGGTGATCCTTCGGAGTTCCTGATTCATGAAAGAGTCTGCTAGACATTCTTCAGGACACAAAAGAAGTGGCTGATAAACTGCCAATATAGGCAGAACTGTCTTTCAAATTTTCTACTTCATGAAAGAGTCTGCTGGATACTATGGGCCACTAGGCTGAAGATGGGTGCCCCAATGGTATAGAGGAACTTTGGGTGACTGTCTAGGCAGCAAGATGTCTCTGTCATTTCTGGAGTTTTGGAAGTTGCTTCCAACGTACTTCCTGTTTACTTAGGTAATATTATATCTTTCTGGAGTTTTTGATGGAGTTGAAGAATAGATAGATAGTTACAGTTATAGTTTTCCTTAGATATGATAAAAGATAAAGTAGATATGAATATTGTAACTGTAATTATTGCTTGATAGCTATTTTTGCTATATATAATTTTACTATGTTGAAGTTACAACCTTCCTTTTTTTAAACAGAAAAGGGAAGTTGATGTGGGAGTCTTCTCTGTGTGCTGTGATTACCATTAATGAATAAAGAAACGGCAGTGGCCTGTTGATAGGGCAGAATGTAGGTAGGTAGGGAAAACTAAATGGAATGCTGGGAGGAAGAAAACAGAGTCAGGGAGACGCCATGGAGCCACGGGAGATAGATATGCTGAAATTTTGCTGGTAGGCCATGATTGTGTGGTGATGCACAGATGAATAGAGATGGGTTAAATTAAGATGTAAGAGTTAGCCAATAAAAAGCTAGAGCTAATGGACCAAGCAGTGATTTAATTAATACATTTTTGTGTGTGGTTATTCTGGACTAAGCTTGCCAGGCAGCTGGGATGAACAAGTGGACCGTACTCCTACAGTCTACAAGAGTGAGTCCCAGGAAAGGCTTCAAAGTTACAGAGAAACTCTGCTTTATAAGAAAAGCACTCAAGGGTTCTTGCCTTCAACTATGTATAATTGATATTTTCCAGTTTAAGATAACTAAGAGTATTAGTAATAAACTAAAAGATGAGATTGAGGAGGTGACCTCAGGGGATAAAGTGTTTGTGACTCAAGCATGAAGAACTGAGTTCCATCCACAACCACCACTAAGACTTGGTCCCAAGGAGCATATCTGTAAGCTTGGTGTTGACGAGGTGCACATCTGTAACCTCAGTGCTGATGGGGTGCACATCTGGAGCCTCAGTTGCTGACGGGGTGCACACTTGGAACCTCGGTGCTGACGATGTGCACATCTATAACCTCAGTGCTAATGGGTTGCACATCTGGAACCTCAGTGTTAACAGGGTACACATCTGGAACCTGATGGGGTACACATCTGGAGCCTCAGTTGCTGACGGGGTGCACTCTTGGAACCTCAGTGCTGACGAGGTGCACATCTATAACCTCAGTGCTAATGGGGTGCACATCTGGAACCTCAGTGTTAACAGGGTACACATCTGGAACCTGATGGGGTACACATCTGGAGCCTCAGTTGCTGACGGGGTGCACATCTATAACCTCAGTGCTGACGAGGTGCACACCTGCAACCTCAGTGCTGATGGGGTGCACATCTGGAACCTCGGTGCTAACGGGGCACACATCTGTAACCTCAGTGCTGACAGGGTGCACATCTGTAATTCAGTGTTGACAGGATAGAGATGGTAGAATGCAGAAGCTCTTCGGCAGGCTGGGCTATCTGAATCAATATACCCCTGCTTCAGTGAGAGACCTGTCTTCCACTTGTTTTGTTAGAGTTACTGTGAGATATTTTATGCTACTTGTGGCTATTGTGAAGAGTGATGTTCCTCTAATTTCTATCTCAGCCCATTTATCATCTATGTAAAGAAGGGCTACTGATTTTTTTGAGTTAATCTTATATTCTGCTACATTGCTGAAAGTGTTTATGAGTTGTAGAAGTTCCTTGTTAAAATTTTTGGGGTCACTTATGTAAACTATCATATCGTCAGCAAATACTGGGAGTTTGACTTTTTTTCCGATTTGTATCCCCTTGATCTCCTTTTGTTGTCTTATTGCTCTAGCTAGAATCTCAAGCAGTATATTGAATAGATATATAGAGAGTGGTCAACCTTGTCTTGCTCCTGATTTCAGTGGGATCTCTGGGAGTTTCTCTCCATTAGTTTGATGTTGGCTGCTGACTTGTTGTACATTGCCTTTATTATGTTTAGGTATGTTCCTTGTATCTCTGCTCTCTCCAAGACCTTTATCATGAAGGCATCTAATGAGATGATCATGTGATTTTTATTTTTCAGTTTGTTTATATGGTGGATTATGTTGACAGACTTTCATATGTTGAATCCTCCCTGCATCTTTGGGATGAAGCTGACTTGATCATGGTGGATGATGGTTCGGATGTGTTCTTGGATTCAGTTTGCCAGTATTTTATTGAATATTTTTGCATCAATGTTCATGAGTGAGATTGGTCTGTAATTCTCTTTCTTAGTAATGTCTTTCTGTGGTTTGGGTATCAGGGTAATTGTAGCCTCATAAAAAGAATTTGGCAATGTTCCTTCTGCTTTTATTCTGTGGAATATTTTGAGGAGTATTGATATTAGTTCTTCTTTGAAAATCTTGTAGAATTCTGAGCTGAAACCATCAGGTCTTGGGCTTTTTTTGGTTGGGAGACTTTTGATGACTGCTTCTATTTCTTTATTAATTATAGGTCTACCTTTCTCGCGGCTGTGGGCGAACACTTGACCACAAACACCTTAGGGAAGAGGGGTTGTTTGGCTCCGTGGAGGAAACAGTGCATCCTGGTGGGGAAGGGTGTTTCAGTGAGTAGGGCTCTTGGGGCTGGCTGGTACAAGTGTGAGTCTGCCTGATCACATTCCGTGGACCAGAAAGAGAGAGGGGCTCAGTTTCCTCCTCTCTGTTTTTATTCCATCCAAGACTCCAAGCCTTGTGAAAGCACTGCTGACATTCGGAGTGAGTCCTGTTCCTCCAGTCCACCCCTAATGGAAAGGCATTCGCAGACACCCCCAAAGGTTTGCCTCACCGAGACCCGAGGCCCTAACCCAGTCAAGCTGATAATCAAAAGCAACACACAGCACCTGAGAGACAGTCAACACAGCTGGGCAGAGGGCTTCAGTCAAAACCAAGTCCATCTCCAACTGACTCAGAGACAGGTAGCAGCTACCCACTGATTTGGAGGTGGGCGTGGAGAGAACAGGGGCAGACACATGTGTGCACATGCATGTGAAGTGCAGAGCTCAAGTTTGGATGTTTTCCCTCCATTCTGCTTGGTTTTTTAAGGGCATCTTTATTATCTATGTGTGTGTCTGTGCTTGTGTGGATGTGTATGCATGTGTGTAAGTGCCTGAGAAGGCCAGAAGAGGGAGTTGGATGCCCTGGAGTGGAGTCACAGTGATGGAAGTCCCGGAAGACCAGCAAGCTTCACTCTTAGCCTCTTAGCCATCCCTCCAGCCCTCCCCTTGTTTCTCCGAGACAGGGCTCTTATTGACTTAAGGCTTGTGAAGTAGGCTAGTCTGTCATTGTTTTCTGGTAACTGAGAGATCCGTGCTCAGCACCATGCCCGGCTTTTTACATGGGTGCTAAAGATGGAGCTCATGTCCTTGTACTGCAGGCACTTTACCAAACGAGCCATCTTTCCAAGCTCTGTATTCATGAACTCTTTGTTGCTCAACTCACCTTATAAGTTCAAATTTATAGCTGTGGTGACTATCAAAGCTATTCTAGTCATGAAAAGGATTTTATTATAAATCTAGGCTTTAACATCAAAATTCTAGAATGAGAGCTAATCAAATAGGAAAGGGAAAGTAACGAGGAACCCAGTGTTCAGTCAACATTGGGCTTAGTACCCAGAGTGTAGGAGACATTGGGGTTGGTACGCAGAGCACAGCAGCACCCAGAGGTAGAAGAACCTGCTGAGGGCTGTAGGCCAGTCATTCAACATTTAGAGGAACAACAGGGGCCCAGTGCTGTGCTCAGCTTGTGATGATGGCACAGCCTTGTTTGTGGGGTGCTCATTCCAGTGGAACAGAAGACTTAGTGCTCTAGAAAACTTAATCATACCCCAACTTAGTGTCATTTTAAAATGCTTTTCCCTAGAATTGTTAGACAAAGACTCTTGATAAACTAGACCTTGCAGTCATGACTGTGGCCATGGGTCCTACTCTGACTCCTCCTTGCCTTCTGAGACAAGATTGCAAGATGATGTAATTCAAACTTTGGGGAAAGAGATTTACAGATGTTGCCAGTGAGCTAAGAACCCAGAATGCCTCAAAGTCCCGAAATCCAATTGTTCCTGACTTTCCTAGCTCTTGCCCTCTTCCCCAGAACATTCTGCCTTTCCATCACGGCCCCACCTTTCTTGTTCTGCCTGGGGCCGAGGAGGCAGGCTGCCTGGAGCGCTCCTGTGACCTGAGCCCATTGAGAAGAGAGTCCTTTGACCAGAGTGTCAAAGCAATCTGACTGTGGATTTGCAGAAGCAGAAGGCTGTAGCCTTGGGTTAAGAGTCAGGTCATAGCAGTCTCTGAAGGACTTAAGCTCTCGGAGGGGAAGAAAAGGTGGGAAGCGAGTCCTAAACACACACACATTCCAGTTATAAAGACAAGGCAGGAATCGAAAGGGAAGCAAGAGGCTCCTTAGGAATATAGTTGTGCACATCTGTTAATTGAGTATCATCTCCTTCAGAACCAGTTACCATGGCAGACAGCATTCCACACAGCCTTGGTAACGTTCACCACAGAAAACTATTTTCTCATGGTGTTGGAGTTGTGAAGATGATGATCAAGGGCTCGAACGCTGTCTTTCTCCTGAGGTCTCTCCTCAGCTTAAAGGTGTTCCCCTTTTTACCTCCACCCCGTGAATCTGAATGTCAGATACTCTCATAAGGACAGGGTCGGGCAGGACTGGGGCCTCACTTGACATGGTAACCTCTGTATGGCCACAGCATAGGCCTGGAACTCCCCAAACTGCCTCCTGAAGAGTCGCCTGTGAATAATCAGTGGATGAATTAATCCATGGATGAATTAATCCACGGATGAATTAATCCATGGACGGATGAGTTGATAAAATGCAGACCCGATACATGCTACAACATGGATGAGACATGAAGACACAATGGCAAGCAGAAGACAGTCATGAATAGACAATACTGCACATGTTCCCCTGGATAAAGAACCTCTCAAATGAACCCAGCAAGAATGGACAACAGTGGCTATCAGGGGCCGCACAGCAGAGAAGGGAATCTAGTTTAACAGGTAGAGCTTCTCTGTAAGAAGATGAACGTGTGCATGTAAAAATGGTGGAAATTATACATTTATAGGATGTGTGTATTTAACCATAATTTAAAATCTCAAAGTAATGTTTTGTAGTAGTCAAGAAACAAAGCCTACCCAGTGGTTTTAATGCCAGGGGAAGACTGTATTTCCTATTTGCTCTGTGCTGTTAGTTTTGGATTGTGAGAGGATGCAGGCCCCAAAAGGAGACAGCAGTAGCATCATGGGGAGATGGCTTAAGATTCTATTCTGGGTTGTTATTTCGCCTCTCAGTATGAATGAAAGCACAACTTTAAAATGTAGGGTAGCCGGGCAGTGGTGGCGCATGCCTTTAATCCCAGCACTCGGGAGGCAGAGGCAGGCGGATCTCTGTGAGTCTACAAGAGCTAGTTCCAGGACAGGCTCCAAAGCTGCAGAGAAACCCTGTCTCGAGAAAAACAAAATGTAGAGTGATGGGTGGTCCTTGTGCACCCTGGGGTGATGATGCTGAGCTGTGTGCATGGACACCATGGCGTGGGCACCGTCTGCATCAGCAGCCCTTTCCTCATTGCTGCCTTGACAGCACTTAAACCATGAGTATCATGCTTATTCTCAGGCCCTGTGCATTATGCCTTACAAGGAGGACGGTTTCGCTTCAGAAACATGGACTGCCTTCTCAGACGTGTGGTACCCTATGTTGTTAGCAGGGGCTGTGTAAAATCTGTGCACACCGTACTCTCTCTGGGTCCTGCCATGCTCACTTTATTTCAGGAAGGCGTTTGTGCCCCTGACCCCATATGTTTTGAGAAATGCAGACTAGGTTGCTTCTCCCTGTTCTGAATTTGACAGTAAAGGTTTTCATACTTTGACCAGGAAAAGAAGGAGAAGCTGGAGAGATGGTTCAGCAGTTAAGAGCTCTCGCTGCTTTTGTAGGGGACCTAGGTTCAGTTCCCAGCACCCACATGGCAGCTCACAGCCATGTGTAACTCCAGTTTCCAGGGGATTCAATGTCCTCTTCTGCCTTCCATGGGCACCAGGCACATACATACACACAGGTAAACACGTATACACATAAAATAAAAATCAAACACTTTGCGGATAAGATAAAAATCTGCAAGGGAGAAAGAGAGGGGCTTACTACGAACCTCAGATCTGGAAAGCCAAGACCTCAGGGGAGCTGAGCGGTTGGGACATAGAATGCAGTCTCTCATTCGCCTCTGACAACAGTGACACAGCCACAGGGCAGCTCTGGCTCTACCTAAACAGTGCTAGGATTGACCAAGAGAAGGCCTGGAGGGAGTTGGCTACATGGCTGCCTATGCCCAGGACAGAATCTCATTAAACCATAAAAGGAATTAAGTCTGGTTCCCAGTTCCCTCTCTGTGCCGTTTCACCATCTGCTGAAATCACTTTCTTATCCTAGAGAGTAGCACAGGCTTTGTATTAAAGTCCTGAAACTTTAATCCTGTAGGCATCAATTCACAAGCCTGGGCTGCTGGTCCAGGAAGCCAGGCACAGCCAACCAAAATGATCTCTGCTGTCTGTCCTTGCTCGGTCCCATCAAACCTTCTAGTGTTCTGGCAAGCAGGTTTTCCCAGAGCAGTGGGCAGTGCCAGCAAACATCTCCCGCAGAAGGTACGCTGATTGGTGAAGGGATAAACTGAGAAAATCCTGATTTCCTCATCATTTAAGAAGACAAAGAATTCATTCACAGGTGTGAATGGCTGGAGGAGGCCCTGGGAGAGGAAGGCAGTTCTGGAAGAGTCCAGTCAGGACTTTAGTGGTCACTTATTGTCATGCTTAGGTGACCAGATCCAGGCCACCATTTTTAAGATCAAGGTCAAAAAGGAATTCTTAGCACCTGGGAGCCCCATTTCTAGCTGTTTATCACAACCAACTACCCGTACACAAATGTTACTAGAAAGTGCCATTGGTTAACCAAAGTGAGACTTGTCAGTGGGGTTATTCTTCTCTTACACCAACTGAAACACAATCAGCTTTCTGGTGAATGTGGCCTTGGTTTGGAGTAGATGAGTAGCCATATCGAAATGGTGTTGTCCTTCGAGTTAATATATATATATATATGTTTGTGTAAGTGGCTTCCCTTTATGAGTCTCTCTGACAGGAAATGAACCTACAGGGTGGCTCCTCACAGACATTCTTGAAAGTGTCTGTAAAGCTTCTGAAGTGTCTGAGGCTCTGCAGCAATCCCATCCTGCCGCTCATCTTCGCCTGCAGGTAGCAGCAAGACTTGGAAAGCCTCAGGCAGCCTCAGGCAGTTAGGCCAGCACCATTGGCCTCTCCCCATTGCTTGGTGCAGCATCTGCCTTGCTATTGATGTGATCAGTGCTGCTGCTGTACAGCCCTGAGTTGCACTGGGAAGTCAATCTTCCCCACCAAGATCTTCCTGCGGCCCCGGTGTGAGTCTGAAGATGAGGAATAGCATTCCTAGCCCAGGACTAGTGCATGTGCTGGTGCTCCCGCTAGCTAGTCTCAAGTGTGGGAGACGACTTCTCAGAGGGTAAAACAGTGACCAATGAATAGGCCAGGGCCCCTGGGTGAGAACCGGCATTGTTTCTACCTGCTAGGTTTGGAAATCAGGGTCCAATCAAATGAAAATGCCTTCCTGTCGTCCTTTGTGATTTTACATATGTGACAAAGAGACCTTGCGTCTGCAGTCCAGACAGACCCTGCCACTCACAGTAGTGAGATTTGGGTACGTTCCTCAAGTCCAGAACCTACACCGGGCTTCTCGTAAGTTTATCTTAATTTTCTTTTCATCTTTAACACACTTTATTTACCATGTGTTCACTCATAGATCAGAGAACAACTTCAGGAAGTCCACCGAGTGGATCCTGGAAATCAAAGTTTCGCCAGGCTTGGAAACAAGTACCCCTTACTCCCTGAACCGTCTCTTCTGCCCTCTTCCCAAGCCTTTTGATCTCATAAAGCAGGCTGCTGTGGGTTGTAAATACGTTATAAAGCACACGGCGAGAGCAGGATGAACCGAACAGTGCTGGCCGGATGGCTTTTAGTAAGTAGCTTGGAGGTTCGTGGAGATCAGAGTTTAGTAGCTCAGCAGTCACCCTCGCCAGCAGCCTGGCCTGAGGTCGGCACAGCTGCTTTTGGCTTTCACACCGAGATTATCCGAGAACTTTCTCTAGAACTCAAGCTCCCTCAAGGCAGAGGAGAAGCAAGTGACTGAAGCTAGGAATGAATGGCCCAAGGCCATCTGGGACGTGGTGGCAACTCACTAGTCCTCGTATTGGGAGAAGTCAGATCACTAGCTCTAAGTATTTTTGGCTCAGATTAAATAAATCTAGCGGGGGAGGGACTTGTATCTAACTGAATGGGGTGAGAAAATTGCTTTTTGATGTGTATGTTCACTAAAGGGAGACATCATTAATAAGTTTAGTTATCTCTTGAGGTCTTTTCCAGTGTGATCTGTTTTCTTCCACGACTTCATCTTGGCCTCTGAGTTTCAACAAGTTGCACCGTGCAGGCCACAAGGCTCCTGGGGTGGGTCCCGGGAGGGAGGAAGGGAGCCTGCAGGGGCCAGGGCTGCAAAAGAGCAGCGGCTGCCTCGGCGGCGCCCCGCGGCTCCGCTGGCTTTTCATCTTCTTCCCCGCCTGCGGCTTGTGTGCGGGTGACGGGTGACCGCTGTGCAGGCGGCGCTAGGGGGGCCGCCTCTAGCCGAACGACCGCCACCACGGTCCCGGTCATCACCCGGTCACCCGTGGGAAAGCCCGCCGCCCGGCCGCGAACGGCCTGTGCAGCCCAAGCCAAGTTCACGCGCATCCTTACTCAGGACCTCCCATAGCCCATAGCGCTCCCCGTTCTCTTTCTCCTCCACTTCCTCCTCCCACACCTCCTCCCTCTCCTCTCTTGTCCCCCTTTCTAGTCTGTGCTACTCCTACCGCAAACCAATGACACTGCCCTCCCGTCCTTCCTCCCCCCCTTTCCCAGTTCTCTCCCCTCCCCCTCTCCTTTCCCCCTTTCTCCTCCTATTCCCCTCCTCGTCTCTCTCCCTCTCTCCTTTTCTCCTTCTTCCTTCCCCCCTCCCTCCAAAATTTTACATTTAATGTTACAAGGATAAGCTTGCTTTCCCTGGCTGCCCCACCCCCACCCCCGGCTCCTGGCCAGCCGCCTTTGCTGAGCCCAGCGGGGCCCAGCCCCAGTGTGGCCTCTTCTGGTCAAGCTGGACCACTGTCTGCGTTGCGCTTGACTTTTTCCGGTGAGACAGTCGGCGTCACTGGTCTGCAGTCACCGCATGACACGGACCGGGAAGAGCTGCGTTCCCCAGCCGCAGCACGTAGGCTGGCGGCTCCTAATCGGCAGATCAGTTAACCTGCTTAGCAGACACCTGACAGGAAGGTGACTGGCGTGGTGGAGCTGAAAGGACAAAGGCTGTGCGTCAGGAGCCCAGGGTCAGGTTTCCACCTCTGCCTAGGACTTAACCACCTCTGCGGGCCCAGCCCCACCTTCTGCATTGAGGGCCTGGATAAAGGGACTTTGAGAACGCTCCACCGAGGATTAGAGAGATAGCATCAGCGAGCAGCTCTGCGGTCTGGAAAGAAAGCGCTGTGTCAATCCCGCCGGCTGAACTCAACCCTCCCCAGGCTGTTCATCTGGCCTGCGCTTCCCTGTCTGTTTTGGCATCGTTATGTAACTCGACATGTACAGGGATGCGCCTTTGGGGATGCCGGGAAGCGTGTGCGTTTGGGGAGGCACGGTGGGATTTGAGTTCAGAATAGGAAAATATTAAAGCCTGGAAAATTCCAGACTTGAGTCCCCCTCGATTGGACAGGCTTCACCCTGCACTTGGCCTTCCATGGAGTCACTGAGTGAGCAGCGTAGTGACACGGAACGTGAAGATTCTGCTCGCTCTTTTCTCCTTACTTGCCCACATCTAAATGTTGATCTTTTAAAAACAGTAAGAGATTTGAACAACAGATAGTGATAGCTCAAAGGGAAGTTAGAGGCTCAGGATCCTCCTGGAGTCTAGCAGGAAGTGTGGAGTGGGAAAGAAGGAGACCCTCTCACACCGAGTGCTGCACCCGGCGTGCTGCCAGGGCCCGCAGTAAGTCCTGCCTCAGGTTCAGCCAGCCGGTCCCATCTGACCCTGCTCTGCCCACCCACAGCCCCAGGCTGCTGCACCACCTTGGCCCCACAACCCCAAAACCTCTGTGCTGCTCACAATGTGCACATACCTCTGCAGGTAGTGGCCTCCCCCCCTTCCCTCCGGCCCTCCCTCCCTCCCTCCCTCCCTCCCTCCCTCCCTCCCTCCCTCCCTCCCTCTCTCCCTCCTTTCCT
>JABTXL010016972.1:5252817-5270055 GCA_025134845.1 Neodon shergylaensis | reverse complement strand
CAGAATTCTGTTACATAGCCCAGCTTTCTCAGAGATTCTGCCTCAGTCTCCCCAGTGCTGAGATTACATGTGTGAGCTACCATGGCCAGTGTAGCACAGATGGCAGGAACTAAAAACTGTGATATCAGCACAAGTAAAGTTATGTTTATCACACTGTTTAGAATATCAGGGAACAGAAATTTTCTTATATACATACATCACAGTATGTAATACATACAGTGATATATACATACATATACACATACATCACAGTATGTAATACACATGGTGATATATACATACACATATACACACATCATATATACATACATCACAGTATGTAATACATATGGTGATATATATATATACATACATATATACATACATCATATACAATCATATACACATACATCACAGTATGTAAACTGTGATGGCACTGGGTTGGTCTAACATGCACAAAGCCCTGGTTCGATCCCCAGCACCACATTAAAAAGCAGCTATATTAGAACAGGTTTGTAATCTCAGTACTGAGGAGGTAGAGGGGCATCTGGAGTTCAAGGTCACGCTGGGCTGGCTGCTGAGTTTGAGTCCGGACCGGATTGCATTAGCACTGACAATAAAATAAAGCTAAGGAACTAAGTGTGAAAGACCCGGATAAATTCAGACCCCTCTAGCAGAAAGAGTAGAGCCAAAAAAATCTAGCAGGGAGAGAAGAACCAAAAATCTAGGTTAGCCGGTTCAGTGACTCTGTTCCAGGAACTAGCTGACCATAAAGTTAGATTATAATCTTGAGAATAATCTTGAGAAACAGGGAGTAACCCCCTTATTATTATCACTGGTATTTTAAGAATTTTCCAATGATGACACCCTCCCTACCCCCTTTGGGTTATTGGGTTATGGTTTCTTCTCTTAAATACCCCTTCTCCCAGCTACTTGGGGTCAAACTCTCTACCCCTGCGTGGGAAATGAGTTTCGGCCCCAGTGCCGTGGTTCCTGTCCTGTCAATAAACCTCGTGTGATTGCAGCAAGGACGGTCTTTCGTGAGTTCCTGGGGGGTCGTGTTATTCCGAGACTTGAGTGAGAGTCTCCCCACTCCAGGGGTCTTTCAAGCGGTAGTTGTGAACTATGTGATGGAAGCTCTCATTCCTCTGCAGTGTTGGGGAAATGATGCACTTTAACAAGAAAAGCTCCTGGCTCCTTCATTTTACACATCGCTGTGACAGGAGACCAGTTCAGCCTCAGCCCACAAGAGCTGGTCCAAGGCTGACTTGGTGAAGACCATCCTTCGCTAAGCCATTCCACTCACATCCTGCCCTCTGATTTCAGCCCATGGCCATGAACTCCAGTCATGGTAGGCTTGGGCTGTGTGTGCTGTTAGAAACTGAGAGGCAGTCTGATAAGCTCACAGAAAACATGCAAAGCCTAGGGCACACACTGGTGGCAAGGATCCTATGGGAACTCACAGTGAAGGCGCGTTGAACGTCAGGCCAGTCTGAGGCCGGAACCAGGAGCGTGAAGGAAGAGTGTGAACCTCTCCAGGGACAAAAGGAAGACTAAGACCACGCAGCTGTGGCCACTCCTGAGCTGCACCATCCTCCTGCCTAGGAGGGTAGGAGGATGGCTTCAACCATCAAATTCTGAGACCGAGACTTCACTTGGCTAGGTCAACTGCAAGGACTGATGAATGCTTCCAAAACTAATTTTAAAAAGCATGTGTGTTAAGAACAGGCTTGTAGCTGGACGGTGATGGTGCACACCTTTAATCCCAGCACTCGGGAGGCAGAGGCAGGCGGATCTCTGTGAGTTTGAGGCCAGCCTGATCTACACAGAGTTTTGGGACAGTCAGGACTACACAGAGAAACTCTGTGTGTGGAGGGGGTAGGGGAGGGAGAAACAGGCTTCTAATCTCAGCGTTGAAGAAGCCTGTGGGAGGAGCTGAAGCTCAAGGTCTCCTGGTTAGGTACCGAATCCAAGGCCAGTTGACTCAGGTAAAACGGTTGTTAGAACAGACTTGTTCTGTAACAGAACTATGTAAACCTGAGAAAATCTCCATCTGAGATCCAGTTCCAGCACCTTGGGGCTGAGCATGAGGACTGCCGTGTCTCTAATGCTCGTTGGGCCACATATAGTGAGTTTCAGGTACTAAGTGACACCCTACCTCAAGAATAATAATACATATTAAAAATGAAAAGGAACAAGCAAAAGACCCACTGCTTGCCCTGGTACAGTAATCACCAAATTACATTAACAAACTAGTGATCCCCATGTATTCCTTTGCTTTCACAGTGGGTAATGCAAGTTTATGGCTTGTGATTGCTTGAAAAGGATGCTGCCTCCTCTCTGTTAGCTGACGCCAGTTTCTAGCCTACTCAGTCTCCTCTCCCGTGGCTGTCATCAAATCCAGCATGGGGGAGGGGTGCCCCTCCCGTTTGCTGAACGGCAGCCCTGTTCTAGATGCCGATCTGAGTTATCTCTGCTGATACACTAATCCAGCTGGGGACCCCTCATTACCCTCTCTAGATGAGGAAGCCAGCAGCTTAGCGAGATAAGGTAACCAGCTCCAGGACGGAGTTAACCTTCCAATCCAGGCCTGCGTGGTTTTCTAAAGCAGGTACTCAGCCAACAAGTCCTCCTGGGGGAATGAGCTGTCTCGCGTCCCAAGGTCTGAATGTGCATCTGTGCATTTGCAGGATGTTTTTAAAGTTATTGTTTTTGTTTTAGGTATATGGGTGTTTTGCCTCATGTAGGTCTGTTTACCATGAGCATGGTTGGTACCTGAAGAGGCCTGAAGAAGGTCTTAGATGCTCTGGAACTGGAGTTACAGATGGTTGTGAGCTGCCATGTGGGTGCTAGGAATCAAACCTAGTTCCCCTGGAAGAGCAGCCAGTGAGTGCTCTTATCCACTGAGCTATCTCTATCCCCTGAAGAATGTATTTTGAGATTTTGAATAGTAATAAAGGGTTATGAATTTGGATTTTTTCCTTTTTAAATGAAGAATCAAACATACCAAGCACTCATCTGTATCAACCTAGAAGATGAGGCAGAGTCTCATCCATGTTGCCAAGTTGCTTACAGTACAGTCAGAGCTGTTGGACAGATGGGGCACTAGCTGATTGACGGGCCTGTGTTCTCTCCGTGGCTCCAGGACAGGAAGGCATGGGTTTCTGTAATCTCACAAAGGGCCGGTGTTGTGTTCTGCTACAGAAAAAGGATTTGGAGTCTTTTGTACTTGTGTACTTTCTACCCTTTTGTTTGGAGGCTTGAGAAATTCTGAGAGGTACAATAAGGTAATAACACAAAGTTTAGCTGTGTGAAAAAGAAAACTAGGAAGCATTTAACCCATGGCATCAAATTTCCCTTTTAAAAAAAGAAATCTGCATTCCCCATAATTTCTTTCCAGATAATAGTGCTGGTTCTTCCAATGAGCTAACATTTTAACTATTCATCCTACAGAAATAAAGAGGATTACCATTCCCTGCCCACGCCTTCCTCCTCCCAGAGTGTGGGAGGGCTGGACTTGAACAGTCGGAGAGGAGCGTAAACTTTTATTTGATGTACTATTCACTAAACAGTCATAATGTTAAACACCAAGAGTCAGGAAAAAAACTACATAAGAAAAGTGAAATTTTCAGAGTCCTTGAAATAGGGCATTTCTGGTTTGGTTTGCTTTTAGGCTTGAGATTTCCTTTTCTTCTAGAAAGAACGCAGCCAATGGCCAAGGTTGGTGCATTAGCCTTGTTAATTACTTTTTGACGAAAGGTGTTCCCTCTTTAATTAGAACGGTTACTCATATATACTTTGGCGTTTAAATCCATATCTTGTGGTTGAGTGCTTCAGAAATGCTTTGCTCTGGAGAGTGATGAAGACATCTACTGATGCCTCCTCCAGGTTAGATCCCCACGTCATGTGAAACCTCTGCTAGCAGCGAGACACAGGAGGGGAGATGGCACTAGAAGGCCTGTAAGCCTAGGCAATGGTTAGTAGCCGTTCTGCACTGAGCTTCTAGAAGAACACAGTTAAGGGACTGATAGCTGTGGGGTTGCTGGCCTTGGTGAAGAGGGATCCTGCTAGCCTTCTCTAGGTTCTGAATGTTAGGAAGTTGAGAAATGCAATTTATCAACATGATGGTACATGCCTGCACTGCTGGCATTTGGAGGTAGAAGCAGGATTCTGGATTTGAGGCCAGCCTGGGCAGTACAGCGAGTGACACCTTGTCTCAAAAAAGATTTGAAAATCTGGGTATAATGGCACACACTTGTAACCTGAGCACCCAGGAGAAAGAGGCAGGAGGATGAGGGGTTCAGGTTAGTCTCAGCTACATAGAGAGTTCAATGCAGCCTGGGATACAGAAAACTCAGACCAAGCGAGCATTCCAGACAAGCAAGCCTGCTCTCACTGCTTGATTTCCCACTGTATCGGCTGCTTTTCTCAGCTCTGCGGTCAAATACCTCCTGAGAAACACCTTGAGGAAGGGAGTTCCGGAGTACAGTTCATCACGTAGGGACTGTGGAGACGGGACAGGAGGACCTCACAGCTGTAGATGGGGATATGTTTGTATTTGGGAGGAGCAGGAAGGGAGGGTTTTGAGGCTTCCTGCTTTTTCCCTTTTTATTCAGTCTAGGACCCGAGCTCACCACTAGGTCCACCCCCCACCCCCACTCAAGGTGGATCATCCCTCCTCAGCTGAACCTCTGTAAAGCCCTCATCTGCTGCTTACAGATGTTTTCTCCTTGGTGACTCTAAGTCCAGTCTAAATGGCCGTGAAGACTGACCATGATGCCCTGTTCCCGCCATCTCCTCTTATCCACACGCACTATTTACAGGGGTCTCTGACATCAATCCAATGTCTGGATTTGTAGCCTGAGCATTTTCAGAACTCAGGACATAATTGCACAGGCTTCCTAAGTTCTCCAAATCTAGCATTTTGAGCACCAATGTGAGACTACAAACGGATATATTTATGACGAATTCCTGTGATAGCAAACAGTGAAAACGCAGATGTGAGCTGATGAGGTGAATTAGTGGTGCAAGTTCTTTCTGCTCAGGTCTGAGAGGCTGTGCTGTGTTCCCAGCTCTCACAGTCGAAGGAGAGAACAGATTCCCAAAGTTGTCCTCTGACCTCCACATGTATGTCATGCGTACAACAACAACAACAACAACAACAACATACACACACCATAAAATAAATTTAAATTAAGTGCACTAAAAATTCTGTATCAAATTACCTTTTGTCTATGTGTATAGGAAATGTAACTTTTTTTGTTCTCACTTGGGTCTCGTCTCCAAGATACTTCATTACTTATATAAAAATACTCCAAAAATCAAAAGGAGTAAAAAAATTGAGACGTATTTTGTGTAGGGGGCTACTCAACTACGTCCAGACTTCTACTCCTCTACAAGGTTAAATCACCACTGCAAACACTAGTGTGCCTTTAAACGAGCTTCAGAAGCCTCCCACAGCCTCCTGCCCCCAGCCACTCAGCCAGTTGCTGGTACCACAGATCAGAAAGTCACCTTAATGATTTTTCTGTCCACCAAGGCTCGACTCAGTGTCACAAATAGCACTTCATCTTTGCACTGCTGTGGTTCCTCTTAGCCTGTTTGCAAGTGAGACAGGTTACTCAAAAGAACTTACTAAAGGTTTGGTATGAAATTAGAGGTTCCCTTTAGAAAACTGATTATGATACATTTTCTCCAACATCTGGCGCTAAAATCTCTTATAGAAGCCACTGCCACCAGCTATCTAACATATGTTTAACAGACACTGATTGGGTGCTTTGTGCACACAGTTTAAAAAATGGCTCTTACGTTTAAGAGATGGTTTTTAGAGGGATAATTGTTATCTGCAATACTACACGAGAGAGCTAAGTACCGGTAAAGTCATGATAACATTAGTTCCTGTGGGGAAAAGGATGGAGAAAATACTTTCAATAGCAATGGTCAAGAGAAGTCTTAGTAAGAACAGACAGCTTTGAAGTAAGCTAGGATTGCAAAGGTAGAGATAGATCCTGGGGTACAGAGGAGCTATTAGCTAAATTAATGGGGGAGTATATTATCGTTAGAGAGCTTTTCTGTGGGGGAGAGCAAAAGGGAACCATTTTGTTATGTTTCAACTGTTGTTTTAGTCCAAGTTCAAGGAAGCTGAAGGGTGTGACTCCACCTAAAGAGAAAACTTGTCATCAAAAGTGTGATTTGCTTTGCGGGAGCATTAAGTACTTGGGTACCCATTGTCTTTGTTGGGTTCACAACTGCTGGGACAGAACACCAGGACAAAAAGTAAGTAGAGGAGGAAAAGGTTTGCTTGCCTTACATTTCCACATCACTCTTCATCATGGAAGGAAGCCAGGTCAGGAACTCAAGCAGATCCTGGAGGCAGGAGCTGATGTTGAGGCCATGAAAGAGCGCTACTTACTAGCTTGCTCCTCATGGCTTGCTCAGTCTGCTTTATTTTTGGATGTGCGATATTCTTCTCTATAACTTCCAATTTTTGGAGAAACAGTATCACTAATGCTGGTAACTTGTTCAATGTCACTTGGCTGTTTAGTGTCAAGCCAGGGCTGATGCAGGTCCTCAGACACTTTTCACCTTATTTGCCCTTGGAAGCCCATGGCCAAGTATTGATTAGGATAGTGCAAACAAACTAGCATTGCTCTCAAGGAGTCTCAGGTGTGGATGGTAGGGATGTGCTGATTCTAGCTGAGGCTGGTACAACACGAATGGGGCTTGCTTGTTGGGGTTTCTGTCCTGCCCCGTTCCCCAACCGTTTAGTCCCAGAGAAAATCACACAGAGATCTCTATGAGTCATAAAACTGATTGACCCATCAGCTCAGGCTTCTTATTAGTTCTTATGACTTATATTAACCCATTATTCTGATCTATTTTTGCCATATGGTTCGGTACCTTTTTCAGCTGCCAGGTCACATCCTGCTTCCTCGGTGGTCTGTGCAGGACTGGGAGGAATCAACTTCTTTCTTCCCAGAATTCTCCTGTTCTCATTGCATCACCTCTACTCCCTGTCTTGTTTTCCCCCTATACTTCCTGCCTGGCCAATAAGCATTTATTTAAAACATGATTGACAGAATACAGACAATTCTCCCGCACCAGGCTGGTGACCTGTCTGTCATCCCTGTCTCCATGTGGCAGGAGGATCTCATTCCAAGGGCTGGGGTCTGAGCTTTGCTTTCGAGTGCCTGACGTATCTGCTTAAAGAGAGCACAGGTCAGCTGTGTGCCTGGTCCATGATGTCAGGGGTCAGACTGTCACCAAGAATAACAGCCAGAGTAGGTGGAGTGAAGTGGACTGAGACAGCCCAGGGCCCAGCACTTTCAACAAGGAAGCAGGGGGAAGATGCTCTGCCTCTGCTCCTGCCCAGTGCCTTAGCCATGGACAGAAAGAAAGCTGATCTCTCCCTCTGAGGGTGGAAGATAAGCATCTCCCACTGAGAGCAGCCTGTGCTGCTCTCAAAGGCTGCTTATTGTTGGGGATTATGTAAAAAAGGCTTATTGGAAGCAAAAAATAAAAAAAATAAAAAAATGAAAACATATCTAATCACAGAGTTCTGTTTGTCTGGTCATCAGAATGAAGTAGACCCAGGAAGAAGGAAGGAAAGACTCAAGCCCTGGCAGGCAATGTACACGTGTGTGCGCACGCAGCCACTTGATCTGCTAACTGTAGATCAGGCTTCTGAACGTGCTTGTGCCTGAGAGAGCCAGGTCTCTGCTGTGCTATGCAAGGTTGGAGGGGACTCTAGTGAGGAGCCTCGCCCTGATCCTCATCCTCTCTGGCCCCTCCTCCTGTGCAGGGCTCCAGCCTATCAGTTGTCATCCCTACCTCTTCCACATATGCCACTTCTTTCTGTCGCCAGGACCACACCAGCTACACCCACCTCTCATCCTAACTAGTCTTCCCAGAGCCCCTTCCCGAGGACCCCACCACCTCCATTCTTCACCCAGCAAGCCTAAGTCTTGAAAAGCAGATCTAACTCTTGAGACCCCTCAGTGGCTTCTGTTGCTCTTAGGATAAAATCCAACTCTTCAGCATGATTGACTGAGTCCTTTCTGTCTTTACCTCTCTGGTCTCATGCTGTTGCGTGATTCCCTTTGTTGTAGGGAATCTATCCTGGCATCTTCCCAGGTTCTCACACATTGGGTTTTCCACCAGTTTTGGGCTTCAGCTTAGCTCCTCTGGCTGAAGGGTTCCTCCCCTCTCGTGGCCTGCAGGATCCTTCAGTATAGTGTTTAGATTCTTCAGAAAGAACTTCTCTAATTTCGGACTTCTCCTGCTATATGCTCTGTATTATAGTTTGAATGCAAAATATACCTGAAGGCTTGCCTGCTTGAACATTTAGTCCCTTGCTGGTGGCACTGTCTTTGGAGGGCACGGGGGTCCTATATACCCGGGGCAGTGCCTGTTAACAGACCTATAGCCTTAGGCTTCTTTCACCGTGAATGTGTAAAGCCGTGTTTTTCCTGTTCTCGGAGGTGTGGCCTTCTGTCTTTGTTACTTGATTCTTTGTTCATGCCAAGGAACAAACTCAGAAATCCCCTAGACAGCCATTGCCACCACTTCCCGTAATGTTTCTTTCCTTCCACTGTTGTGACTCAAATTCAGGTCATCAGGCTTGGTGGCAAGGGCTTTAATCCACTAAGCCAGCTTTCAAGTCAAGGAGTGTTTGTTAATTTGCTTGTTTTTTTTTTTAAACCTTTCTCTCTTCAGTTGCAATATTACTGCCGGTTTCTCCACATTTGTAGTAATACACAGTGCTTCTGAACTGCCAGGGACACTTGTCCTCTCAACAGCTGACGACAATGAGTATGTGTTATACACGTGGTATGTGTAGGTGGGTACCATTCTTAAGAGGTTACATTGGATATGTAATTAAGTGATGTAGGTGGGTCTTCTTTCTATGTGTTGCTTTCATTGGTTAATTAATAAAGAAACTGCTTGGCCTGATAGGTCAGAACATAGATGGGTGGAGTAGACAGAACAGAATGCTGGGAAGAAGGGAAGTGAGGCAGATGTCATGATTCTTCGACCCGAGTCGGATGTAGGCTAGATTCTTTCCTGGTAAGCCACTACCTTGTGGTGCTACACAGATTATTAAATGTGGGTTAAAGCAAGATGTGAGAATTAGCCAATAAGAGGCTGAAACTAATGGGCCAGGCAGTGTTTAAATGAATACAATTTGTGTGTTGTTATTTCGGGTGTAAAGCTAGCCATGTGGGAGCCGGGCGGGATAGCAGCTTGCTGTTCCTTCTACAATTAAGTAGCAGTACTGCTCCCATCCTCCTGGAGCCCAGACACAGGGATGCTAACACAGGAACCGGAACCGGAACTGACAGCTCTGTAGAGACAGGGATGCTAACATAGGAACTGGAACCAGAACTGACGGCTCTGTGGACATACACAGTGGATGAACTCAAGGATAAACACCTCTCTAGGGAGCCGGTTCTTCAGCTGAGGGTAGCAGGGACAAAAAGGAACTGAAAACCTGACAGTGTTAAAGCCTTGAGTGCTGCAAAAGAGTGGAGCGCAAGCTAGAGAGGGTGAGGTGAGGAGAACTCCAGGATGAGGTGATGCTTCATCTGCACCTTGAGACGCACGCTTGGAGGTGGATGTCTCGAAGTCAAATGGCTAAAAGAAATCGAAGGACTCCATTCTCAAAGGATCGCTGTACCAGAGGAAAGGATTTTATCTCCCCGTGGGATGACCCCATGAGTCCAAACCATCCTGGTGGCATGGCGTGGCTCCCGTGTTAACACTGAGGGACGCTGTCTGTTAGACTGTTTTCTCCCCGTCATCACCACACAAATGACATGTTTTCCCTGAGGGGGAGCCCACAGGGACCAGGTTGGGAGTGGTCTGAGAGTAGCCTGTTCCCTTGGCAACCATCCCTGTCTTCTCCAAGCACCCAGCACATCCCAGATGAGGGAGGTCAGTGAACTATGTAGTTGACTTCCCTCTATTTTCTATGCATGAAACTCATTCCTGGTACCCTCACACGTACCTCTCCTGCTCCATTTCTCCGGCTCCGCCATCTCTCCCGCTCCGTTCTACTGGCAGAAAGGAAAGAAACAATGTTCCATTTGTGAATGAAAGGAGGACACAGACAAAATGGTTTAGAAACAAAAACAGTGTCCCAAAGAAAGGAGCTGCGCTTGGCTTTTCTGTTACTGCACCCCACCGTGTTTCTGAACGGCCAGGGACACTTGCCTCCACCCATTGTCCCAGGGACACAGGAATGCAGAGTGTTTTTTTTTATATAGTTTCAGTCAATCTCACTATTGATTAGGATATCACAAATTCAAAGGCATGATTGCCCCAGAATGTAAATACAGAAAGCTAATGTCAGAATGTAACAGAGAGAGGAAAATAATTTGAACTTTTGCTTTCTGGTCCCAGAATTAAGAGCACAAGTCTAGGGAAGGCTGTTGGTTTTATTATCCAAACCGGGATGGCTCCGGGATCAGTAAGGAAAACATTGCTGAGTGGGGCGGGCCAGGAGGACAAGGGCTCCCTGGGCTGGCAGCAGGAGGTAGACGTGAGAAGACAATAAGAGGCAAAGGTGAGCAGGGTGAGAGCAGGAGGAATCGAATAACCCCCAGCTCCCTCGCCAGAGGAGATTCACCCTGTTCCCAGTCACCACAGCCCCTGAAACAGGAGCAAAGGAAGGCCAGCAATGTTCTCACCAAAGAACCCAAGGTTCTTGCCTGGAGTTTTCAGGGAAGCGTGGCATTTGAGTGAATTGGAGTTCATAAATACTTTTTTTTTCTAAAGAAAGTATCTTACTATGAAGCCTTGGCTGGCATGGACCCCACTGGTTTACATGAAACCAGGCTGGCCTTGAATTCACAGAGATCCACACACCTCTTTCCCGCAGAGTGCTGAGAATAAGGGTGTGTGCCACCATGCTAGTTTGTACTTGTAAATTAATTTCCCTCATAATCTATCTGTGATAATACCTTCTATCTTTCACTCTCTTGCAAACGTTTTCTTTTCTTCCTCTTTTGGGGGGATGGGGTGGGGGAAAGAGACACTGACTCCTGTATCCCAGACTGGCTGACAATGACCTTGAACTCTTGATCTTCCTTCCTCCATCTCCCCAGTGCTGGAAACACAGGTGTGCACCAACTTGTCCAGTTTCATGTGATGCCGGGGGCTGAACCCAGTGCTTCTGGCACGATAGGCTGGCACTTCACCAACAGTCCTCTGGTACGAACTTTCATGAGGGTAGAGACTGAGTCCTGTGTGTGTGTGTGTGTGTGTGTGCGCGCGCGCGCACGCGTGTGCGTGCATGTGTGTGTGTGACTGACGTGCATTTGACATAAATGAATGCATGTACATTTGCATTGCTCAAGCAGGTCTATTTTAACACTATATGTGCTTATATGAGCATCATCTAAAATAAGATGCCAAACATTTGAGAACATTTTCATTTTTTCAGAAAGCTCTCTTGTGTTCCTTTGTAGCTTTCCTTCATGCCCCCATTCCCAACAAAACAACCACTCTCTGAACTTATCACTGTAGATAAGTTTGGCTTAAAGTTCGTCTAAATGGAACCACACAACATGCAGCCTTTTGTATGTAGCTTACTTCCTTTATCAGAATGCTCTTCTGTGAGGAACATTCCATGATATGAATGTATCACAGCCTAGTCTACCATAAGGCTCTTCTAAGGCCAAGTTGTCATTAAGGAATAGATGTTTAATATTATTAAAAAAAACCTTCCAGACACTTCTCCAAGGTGTTCATAACATTCTGTAGAGCAATATATGAGAGCTTTACTTATTTTGCTTCCTTCACAGCATACAGGGTTGATAGCATTTCATTTGTTTGTATTAAGCATTCTCATTGATTTGCTTTGAGTTTACATTTTCCCAATTTCTATTGTTGTCTTTCAGTTTTACATGTATTTGTTGTCCAATCAAATCTTTCATTTTATGCAGATTCCATTCAAATCTTTTATCATTTATAAAGTCATATTTCCCCTTTTAGTAAAAGTTCACTACTTGTTTGAAGGCAATTATTTTATCAGATGCCACATATGTGATTATTTTTCCCTTGATGGTTTCCCAAGCTACACCCATGCTCATATGGGCAACACCAATTGGACTCACTGGGATACATTAAAGAGAGAGAGAGAGACCAGGAAGTTGGAAAAGACTGTGAGGGGAAGGGGGTCCAGAAGGAGGAGACGGGGGCAGGTATCATCAAACTACACTGTATACATGAAATTCTCCAAGAATAGGTAGATTTTAAAAATACATTTTACACCTTGTTTGGGAATCAATTGTTTATATATGTAGATCTATTTATGAACTATTCTGTTTTGCGGAAATATTTACCAATCTCTTTATTATTGTATCTTTGAAAAAAGGGTTGATTTTATTTTTGATTATATGTGTGTAGGGCCTATGTGTATATGTATGTGTGTGCGGTGCATCCGCTTAGCCACTCAGCCATCTCTCCAACCCCATATATTTGTTTTAAAGTTTGGAATTGTAGTCTCCTCATACAGGATGTCCACAGATTCAAGCCTGTGTTCATTAGTAGTGCAGTAGACTCATGTAGGAGTTGATTCTTGTCACCCCTTTCATTCTAAGTACAGTAGTAGGATAGTAAGTATAGTCAATACCCGTTGCTTTCCAACATTGACCTCTATTCTTCCCATAAACTTGCCATATGATTCTGACAAGACTACATGTAACATTGCCTCCATTGGTCTGAGGGAGAGACTAAGACTCGTGGATGATGTGAAAAGAATGGCCTCCATTGGATCATATATTTGAATGCTTAGTCATCAGGAGTGGCACTACTTGAAAAGGATTAAGAGGTGTGGCCTTGTTGGAGGAAGTGTGTCACTGGGGAAGGGCGATTTAGAGGTTTCAAATACACAAATCAGGGCCTCTCTCTTCCTGTGGACTATGAATCTGGATGTTAAACTCTCAGTTATTTCTTCAGCATTATTTCTGCATGTATGCCATCATGCTCCCAGCTGTGATGAAAATGGACTAAACGTCTGAAACAATAAGCCAGCCCAATTAAATGCTTTTTTAAATAAGAGTTGCCTTCGTCATGCTGTATTGACACAGCAATAGACTGTGACTAAGACAGACACAGAGTAGATGAATGACTTCCCTGAGGTCACAAGGTCCTGGAGCCAAGCTTCTAAGGAAGCGCTGATAGACAGAGTTGTTGCCGCTCTTCTTTCAGAAGAGAGCAGTGAGGTGACGTCATCTGTTAGAAAATATATGCTCCTTACGGATGGTTTATAAAATGTAGTGTTTGTTTTGTGTTTTGAGATAAGGTGTCTTGTAGCCTAGTGCTGTGTGACAAAACCTCTGGGGAGATGCAACACACATCTACACCATACATTTCTACACCACACACATCTACACCACATGTGTCTACACCACACACATCTACACCATACATTTCTACACCACACACATCTACACCACATGCGTCTACACCACACACGTCTGCACCATACATTTCTACACCACACACATCTACACCATACATTTCTACACCACACGTGTCTACACCACATGCGTCTGTACCACACGTGTCTACACCACACATATCTACACCACACACATCTACACCACATGCATCTGCACCATACAGTTCTACACCACACATGTCAACACCACACATTTCTACACCACACGTGTCTACGCCACACACGTCTACACTACACACATCTACACCACACGTGTCTATACCACACGCGTCTATACCACACGCGTCTGCACCACACGTGTCTACACCACACTTGTCTACACCACATACATCTACACCACACGTGTCTATACCACACTCACCACAAATAGGAAACCCACAACAGTCAAATAGGAAACCCACAACAGTCTAAGGCACAGGTGCCACCAAAGTCCAATGTGCTTAACCAGGATTTTTTGTTTGTTTTGTTTTTGTTTTTTGATTACTTATAGAATATGTGTGAGGAGTTACCTAAAGGGACAGAAATGACTCACAGACATCTGCATCATGAAAGCCCACGGCAGCATGGATGAGAGATGGCAAAACTGGGAACCCTGAGCACTGCACACCCTTCAGGAAGCTCAGCTTGTTGGAGGGTGTCTTCCCACTGCCTCAGTCAGTCTAACCTCCTTCCAGGCAGCTGACTTCTGTTTCTTCCAAGCAGCTAGTATGATCTCAAGAGTCTTCTTTGCAGCTGGGCTCATCTGAGAGTCCTCTTTTGCCGAGGTTTTCCTCTTCTGAGAGGGATGTTCAGCTCTTACTGCTTGCTTTGGCTGGTGAGGGTGGCTAATCTGGTCAGTTTCAGGGACTTGCAAGTGGCTTTGTAGTTGTTACCTTTCTCTTTAGTAGCTTCCTGCAGCCTGAAGTGTTTCAGTCTTGGAGGAAACTGTTACAACACCCAGCCTTGAGCTACCTTTGTCAGCAAGTATCTTCATCAGTTTTAACTGTTAACAGCCTAGAGTCACCTAACAGAGGAGCCTCAGCTGAAACTTAGGTTTGCCGGCGGGGGTGGGGGGTTGGGGGGGGTTGTCCTAATTGTTAATTGAGGTAAAAGGGCCCGCCCAACTGTGGGTAAGTCATTCTCTGGGATGTGTAAGGAAGCTAGCTAAGCGTGAGAGTTTATATGAGCTGGCAAGCATTATTCCTCTGTGGCTGCTTTTCAGGTTACTGTCCCGACTTCCCTCAGTGATGGATGTGACCTGTAAACTGAAATAAACGCTTTCTTCCCCAAGTTGCTTTTGGTAATGGTGTTGGTCATTGTAACAAAATGTATCTAGAAGCCGGGTGGGGGTGGGGGTGGAGGTGGACGCCTTTAATTGCAGTACTCTGGAGGCAGAGGCAGGCAGATCTCTGTGCTAGCCAGGTCTACAAGAGCTACTTCTAGGATGGGCTCCAAAGCTACAGAGAAACCCTGTCTCAACCCTCCCCCCTCAAAAGTGTCTAGCACCCAAGGCTGACCTTAAACTTCTGAGTCTCCTGCCTCGGCCTCCCTGTGCTGCAGTTTCAGGTCTGGATCAGCAGGCCCTGATTGCACAGTGCTGGAGAGCAAGTCTGGGCTGTCCAGACGCTAGGGCAGAAGTCTACCCACTGAGCTACATTCTCAGCCCTAGAAAGTGCCTTTTTAAATAGATTTTCCCCCTTACAGTATATTCTGATTACTGTTTACCCTCCCCAACTCCTCCCAGGTCCTCCCCTCTTCCACACCCACCTAAACCCATGTCATTTCCTTCTCGTTAGAATACAGATAGGCATCTAAAAACAGAATAAAGTAAGTTAAGATAAAACAAAAATGAACAAACTAAAATAAGACCTAACAACAAACTGAAGAAAGGAGCTTTGGGTGGTGGTGGTGTAACACCCTAGCTGCCCTGGAACTCTATCTGTAGACCAGGCTGGCCTCAAACTCATAGAGAGCCACCTGCCTCTGCCTCCCGAGTGTGGAGATTAAAGGCGTGCGCCACCACCAGCGAGTAAGTGGTGTTTTAAGGGGAAATCATAACCTATATTTGCTTACTCAGACATCAATTGTGCTGTTGTTTATATTGTTAGAAATCTTTGAATATGTGAGCAATCGGTATTGGAATTAAAAGGGAACTATTTATTATATGGATGGAATAGAGCACAGAATTGAAGTCATGGAGGGAGCAGCGGCTGTTCTACTTAGTTCCTCTTGCTGGCACAAGCTCCATATGAAAGACCTCCGGAGCGGGGAGACTCTCACTCAAGTCTCGGGATAACACAACCCCCAGGAACTCACGAGAGACCGTCCTTGCTGCAACCACACGAGGTTTATTGACAGGACAGGAACCAGGGCACTGGGGCCGAAACTCATGTCCCACGCAGGGGTAGAGAGTTTGACTCCGAGTAGCTGAGAGATGGGGTATTTAAGGGAAGAAACCATAAAATTTCGTAAATACCAGTGATAATCACAAGGGGGTAACTCCCTGATTCTCAAGATTATTCTCAAGATTTTAATCTAACTTTATGGTCAGCTAGTTCCTGAAACAGAGTCACTGAACCGGCTAATCTAGATTTTTGATTCTTCTCTCTCTGCTTAGATTTTTGGCTCTATTTTTCCTGCTAGAGGGGTCTGGATTTATCCGGGTCTTTCACATGGCCTACACCCACTTGGGGGAGGAGCTTATTTGGCTTGCAGGTCACAGTCCGTCATGGGGGAAGCCAGGGCAGGAGCGGAAGCAGAGCCCTGGAGGAGCACTGGTTAGGGGCTGATTCCTAGGGCTTTTTTCTCTTGCTTTCTTACACTAGCCAGGACCACCTGGGTGACACTGCCACGGAATCCAGCCCTCGCACGTCAGCTATCACTCAAGGAACGGCTGTGCTTTTCTGATGGAGGTGTTTTCTTGGCTGAGGTTCCTCTTCTTAGATAATCGGCTTGTGTCAAGATGACAAAAAGAAAAAGGAAGAAAGAAAGAAAGAAAGAAAGAAAGAAAGAAAGAAAGAAAGAAATGAAAGAGAGAAAAGAAAAAGTCCAGCCATGACAGGAGCCTTTTGCATGTCTCACTGGTCCGACTGATGATGAGCTGGGCTGGGACGGTTGTCATCCAGCCTGGTGCAGGGTCCTTGTGCTTTTCACTACTGACGCCACCATTCTGTGGCTTATGGTGTCCAGTGAGGTCAGCAATGCTCCGAGCTCCCACTTGCTTCCTTGAGTTCACAGATGAGTCTAGTGCAGTGGGGGGTGGGAAGTCTCTTCTTGAAGGCCCCCAACTCTCAAGGTTTGTTTTTGATTTGTGGTTTATGGGTTTGGGGTCACTCAGAGATTCACCATGACCATAAATAAATTTTAATAAGAAGAGGATTTATTAAATACCAGTACAAGATACTCACGGCACCAGGACTGCAACCGAGAGCACTCCCAAGATACAGGCCCTGGCCATATCAGCCCAAGGCTTATAAAGCCAAACCCACAAGATTACATGTATTCTGTCTACATGTACGTCTAATTTTAGCATATGCGTCCTTCCTGCAGTGGTCCTAGTCATTGAGCAGAGTAAGCAAGTTTGATTACAAAAGCAGAAATAACCATTAGTTTTATGATTATTATTGCTTAAACAACAAATTTTACAAGATCAGTCAATTTAAGAATAGTTTTCAATGTCTGAATAAATTGAAAGTGGGTTGCTAGAGTACAGCCTGGACAAGCGAGGGTACAGCCTGGACAAACTAGGGTACAGCCTGGACAAGCTAGAGTACAGCCTGGACAAGCGAGGGTACGGGCTGGACAAGCGAGGGTAC
>JABTXL010016972.1:5200562-5234676 GCA_025134845.1 Neodon shergylaensis | reverse complement strand
TTCTTTCTTTCTTTCTTTCTTTCTTTCTTTCTTTCTTTCTTTCTTTCTTTCATTCTTTCTCTTTCCTTTCTTACTAGGATTTCACTATGTAACTTGGGAAGACCTGAATCTCCAGAACTTGTCCCAGTGTTTTGGGAGCGCTGGGATGAAGGTGTGCACTGCACACCTGGCCTCCCCCTTTCCAATGCAAGCCAAGATTTCCTTGCTGGAAGTTTCCCTCCAGGCCCTGCTTCAGCACATCCTGCAGAATTTGGATTTTTCATTTACTTTAAAGTATTTTTAAAATCTCTCTCTCTCCTTTTTATTCTGTGATATGTTGTTTAAATTCTAAATATGTAGTAGTTTTAGACATTTTTGCTGCTGATTTTATTGTCATAAAATATCTTATTTTTAAATTAATATTTCTTTCATTAATTTATTTAAGGAAATATTTTTATGGTTTATTTTTTCATTTTATGTGCATTGGTATTTTGCCTGCATGCATGTGTGTCTGGTGGCTTCTGATCGCTGGCACTGGAGTCACAGAGAGTTGTGAGCCTCCACGTGTGTTCCAGGAACTGAACCCATGACGTCTGTCAGAGCAGTCATTGGTCATAACCGCTGAGCCATCTCTCCAGACCCTTATATTTATTTCATTTTAAAAAAAAAATTCTCTTTGTGTCTGTTTATGTGCCTATGTGCACTTGAGTGCAGGATTTACAGAGGTATCGGGCCCACCTCCCTGGAGCAGGTATTAGCTGTTGAACATGGGTGTCGGGGCCCTGGGAACCAAGCTGGTTCTCTGAAAGTGCTTTTAAGGGCTGAGCCATCTCCCCAGCCCCTTACTTACTATGTATTTATTTGCTTGTTTTCAACACATCCTGACCAGTTTCCCCTCCCCCCATTCCTCCCACACATGCCCTGCCTTCCTCTCTCCCAGATCCACTCCTCGCTTCTTTCCCTACAGAAAGGAGCAGGCCTCCCGGGAACACCCACGGAACAGGCCAGTCCCTTGTTTCTAACAGATACAAAAATCCCCTTAAGTATTTTATTAATGTATTCTTTCACATTCTCCCTCTTTAAAAGTGAGTTTGTGCTGTTTTCTTATGCTCCATCTGCATTGGTTTTCTCTGCTTTAGTAATCATGGCATAAGGACACCACTACAGCCCACATCTCAGGGCTCAGACCTGCCCTAAACAATCCTAGGTCACAGTTTAAAATGCCCAGAGGAGTTTCCGACTGCACCAACCCGCTGTGGCCACATCGAATTAACAAGGCCCTTGGAATAAATCTGTGGATGAAAGCTATTTAGAAGACTAACTAGCACCCCAAATTCTAGCACACTTATTCAGTGGAAACTTCTGCTGGATTTCATACTTTTAAAAGGATGAGAATGAAATCGGTCCCTGGACTTGGGAAGAGCAAGGCTCCTCTCAGGATTTCTCGCAGGTTAGCTTTTATTTCTCCAGCTGGATTGTGCAGGGAGTCAACAGAGAGACAGAGCAGTTTCCTTGAAGCACATTTAACCAGAAGCTGGGCCAGGGGATTGTTTTACAGCAACAAGCAGGAATGTAGGATGGCTGCGAGGCACAGATTTTAAAGACAGGGAGCAGAACCTGAATTTCCTGGTGCTGTGGGGATCCATCTGATAAAGATTCCACTGCTCTCTGGAAACTCCACCAAGGATGTCAACAGTCTAGAGGCTGGAGCTGTTTATTCTTGTGGCTGTCTTTCATTTACAGCTGAGTCGGCTCCTCTGAGGACTGTTTGATTCTTACATGTGAAGAAACGACGCCGATCATGGGACAACATCAGCATGGGTGCTGCGCCCTTGTCATGCTCTAGGCACGGCTGTCTCCTGAATATTGTTTCTTGTACCTTGTCCTTGCTAATAATATGAACAGAGGAAAGGCTCAAGGAGATGGTAGCACTATTTCCGGCCTTGGAAGAGGAAAGAAATAGAAATTAGAAGAGACTGAGGTCTTGCAGAGAGGTGACTCAGTTGGTGACGTGCCTGTTTGGGGCTGGGAGGGTGGAGGACAGACGACAGAGAAGGCAGATCTCTAGAACTGGCAAGCCTCATGTTCAGGGAGAGGCCCTGTCTCAAATATAAGGTGAAAAATGGTTGGGGAAGACACTCTGGTGCACACTTTTGTACCCACACGCACACACTGATACACCCATATGAAAACATGTACATCATGGATTCATGTGTAGCGAGCTGCGTGGTGTCACACCTGATGGAGATATATAATCAACTCCTGAGATGGCTAAGACCTGACCTATGCTATGATCACGCAATGATTACCAGCTGCCTGCATATGCGTGAACCTATGGGCAGTGCCCACCTGGCAGTTCGGGATTGGCAGCCCTAGCCTACTTAAGGGCTGGGAGAGGTTTGCCCGAGGAGAGAGAGAGTGAGAAAGGAGAGAGGTCAGGAGAGAGAGAGAGAGAGAGGAAGGAGAGAGGGGAAGAGAGAGAGAGAAAGTGAATAAAGTCCTGGAATAAACTTCAGTGAGAAGAGCTCCGGTGGTCGCGTCATCCTTGCGGGATGAGGTGGCCGTGATAAGTGGTGGCCTCGTACGGGGACAAGCATACGGGGAACCTCCAAACCTCTCTCCATGGAGCCCAGAGCTTGCTGTAGTCAGGGGGTGCACCAAATAATCCTCAAGGTAAAGATTGGGGATCCGCGACAAAAAGCGGGTTTTCTGCTCTCACTGGTAGAAGAAGGGAGAGTGGGAGTAATAGGGCTGCGACCAAAGCAGACGGTTTAAAGTATAGCCACGACAATAGTGGACGGTTTAAAGTGAAAATAAAAGGAAGAATGGGATTTTAGAATGGGCGCTTCAACATCACACCTGATTTTTCAGGCTCTTAACGAGCTGTTACGGAGCACTTTGGAGAGGTTTTTGGCTAAATGTGACACAATTGCTTCTTGGTTTGCCGTCTCTGGTAATCTTAATGTGTCATCCTGGGATAAGCCTGGTAGAGATCTGAATTTTGCCACTGAACAAGGTATGCTAAGGAAGGGAGTTATATTCACGTGGTTTGAATTATGGAGACCTCCTGAGTTTGCAGTGGCTCCAAGGCCAAGAAGCTCCAGGCTGCTCCAAGGCCAAGCAGTGCTGATGGTCTGCAACGCCTGCAAACCTAGGACCTGCCTCAGGGCGTAGAAGCACAACTGCGGTAGGATCTGTTGGCCTGAACCTCTGTCCCAGCCTGGGGCAACCAGCCCCTCCACGCCTCCACCTTACAGTTCGGTGGGGGAAGTCTCCACGCGACCCAGTCCAGTCCGAGCTCGGAGCTCGGCTAGAAAATGGCAGTAAATTGCAGTAAAAACCCGTAAGAATGCAACGTCCCTGCTCAGCAGGAAGTAGCCAGACAGATTGACAACGCCCAGATTCCCTAAAACACGGTTTAAGCGGAGCCCTTTCAGAGCAGAAGCAGGATCAGCTGAGTTGCTAGGGAAGCCAAAGAGGTGTGCGAGGGAGAAGGTGTCTTCCATGCACTCAGCTGACAAGAATAAATGAGCCATGGGAGTATGGCAGCTGGGGTATGTTATTTAGGGGACTGCTGAAGGAGCAGTAGTTTCTGACTGCTTCTGGGGTCATGGCAAAGCTGCTCCTAATGACAGGAGCAGGCAGAGGAAAGCCAGGGAGGGGAAAGCAAGATTGCCTCCCCTTCTTCTCCTCTGTGCTGGCCCCTCTGCTACCAGTTCTGACTGCCCTTGCTGCTGCCGCAAGCACAGCCGCGGCCGTGGCAATTGGCTCAGCTTGGCTGTAAATGGAAGTATCCGGGGCTGTGTGTGATACGAAAAATTTAAAGAATTGTCTAGGTATCTTTTAGGTAATTGGTCTGGTGAATTCGAACAACAACTGGAAAAGCTGCGAGTGGCGATGGTGACTGCAGATTCCACACGCATGGATACCAGCATGGCAGAAGAACTATCTTCCTGGATCACTCCATGGATCATCTGAAGGAGTGGGCGGGATAGGAGCCCTAACAGGCTTAATGGTGCTTGCCTCCCTGGTATGCCTGTGGTGCATTTGCCACATAAGGGTTTCACAGCATTGCAATGCAGTTATGATCATTCAGGCCTTCACGGCCATTGAAACAGGACAGTCTCCCCAAGTTTGGCTAGAAGCGAGCACAGGATGCGAGGCTTGTGCACTGCACTTGAGGAAAGCATACATCAGCTTCAAGAAGAGCAAGTCTGATTGCATGTGGGTTGGTGTCTAACTCCCACCTCTGTAAAAAGGCACCGGACTGGTCTAGTGTTCTCTGAGTGGATGACACCTGGACAAACACTAGTACATGTTCCATTTTTAACAGAGATTAGACCTATACTCTTGCCTGTGGCTTTACAAAACAAAAGGGGGAACTGTAGCGAGCTGCGTGGTGTCATACCTGATGGAGATGTATAATCAACTCCTGAGATGGCTAAGGCCTGACCTATGCTATGATCACGCAATGATTATCAGCTGCCTGCATATGCGTGAACCTATGGGCAGTGCCCACCTGGCAGTTCGGGATTGGCAGCCCATGCCTACTTAAGGGCTGGGAGAGGTTTGCCCAGGGAGAGAGGGGAAAGAGAGAGAGGAAGGAAAGGAGAGAGAGATAAAGAGAAGGAGATAGATTGCTGTGAATAAAGTCCTGAAAACTGCTGCAAGAAGAGCTCTGGGTGCCGCATCATCCTTGCTGGTCGAGGGTGGACGCGACATTCATGCACACATATACCATTGTTGGGGGATATGATTTTAAGGTGTGTTACTTTTGTTTGTGTTCCATTTGTTTAACTCTGTGAAGCTGAGATTCTTTGCCTGTCTAAAACACCCAATGGTCTAATAAAGAGCTAACAGCCAATAGCGAAGCAGGAGCAAGGATAGGCGGGGCTGGTAGGCAGAGAGAATAAATAAAAGGAGAAACAAGGAAGAGGGAGCCAAAGAACAAGGAGAGGAGGTCCTCAGGGACTGCCAGTTAGGGAGTAAGAAGGAAAGTAAAATATACAGAAGAAAGAAAAGATAAAAGTCCAGAAACAAAAGATAACTTAAGAAAAGCTGACAAGAAACAAACCACACTAAGGCCAGGCATTCATAAGTAATAATAAGCCTCAGTGTGTGATTTATTTGGGAACTGGGTGGAGGACCCCCCCCAAGAAGCCAAATGAATAAAAGAACACACAACACACCACTTACACACACACACACACACACACACACAGAGAGAGAGAGAGAGAGAGAGAGAGAGAGAGAGGATCTAATGCCCTCTTCTGGTCACCTTGGGCACCTGCATGCATATGCACACATACACATAGAGACACATAAACATAAAATACATCTTATTTATTTTTATTACTTTTGAAATATAGTCTCTCTATAGTCCTGGAACTTGCTATGACCAGATTTGTGAGACCAAGGTTACTTTGAATTTGCAGAGTTCTGTCTGCCTCTGCCTCCCTACTGCTAGGGTTAAAGGTGTGTGCCACCATTTAAAAAAAAAGATTTAAAAAAAATATGTGTAGGGCTATTGCGAACCAGGGCTATGGCTCAGTTGTAAACTGCTTCCCTAATAAGACTGAGACCCCGAGTTTGATACCCGGAGGGAAAATGTTAGATATGAATAATGGGGCTCACCTGTAATACTAGCACTTGGGAAGCTAAGGCAGGAGGATTACTTGTTTGAAAGCAGCTTAGGTTACCTAGTGAGATCAAGGCCACCCCAGGCTATAAAGTGAGACCCTGTCTCAGTCCCCTTTCCAAACTGCACCTCCCTAACCCCCAAAAAGAATCCACGCGTAGGGATGAGGTTTGTGGGCTTCTTGGATGGAGTCAGTCTGCTGTGGGAAAACAACTTGACAAGTATGAAGAGAGAGTCTTGGTAGACATGAAGGGGAACAGACACCTCCAGGGCCCAGGCCGTGTCAATTCCTTCCTCCTGCTCAAACCTGTCACTGAGCAAACACTAAGTTGGCAACAGAATACCAGGAACAACTGGGGAAAAAGATGGGAATTTCGTATTAGTCTTCATTTTCCTGGGGAGAAAGACTATAGATTATTCTATGTGTAAGAGGAAGTCACACAGTGAGTGCAATCGTGGCGGGTGCCTGTGCAGTGCGCTATGGTCACTGAGGTTCTTTCTCTCTAGATTGGAAGGTGTTCGGGCCTCTGTAATGTTGAAGGGTTATCTTCTGGGAGCTGGAGCACCAGGGGAGGCTGGACTGCAAACACCCACCCTGGTGAGCCTCTGGTCTCTCACTGACCGTTTCTGGTCCTGCGATCTTGTGAGAGGATGCGGACAGCTGGGAGCGCAGTTCATCTTTCTCTTAGAGTCAGGCGGGAAGGAGAAGGGAGCACAGCAGAAGATCTCACTTCTGGTCGCACTACCCTTCTCAGGCTGGACTCTCTCAGGAAAGAAACCTTTTCGGAAAGGAATCTGAGAGGGTGGGGTTCTAGACCCCGGGGCAAAGGCCAGGAATAGGCAGATACCCACCGCTAACTTTCCGGTCAAGCCCCTGGCTGTTTACTGAAATGACCGTGGCTGCCACGAGAATGGTCATTAAATGCTTCCTGGGTGCAACTGTCATCTTGCTCCTTTTCCCTCAAAGGCTCCTGAGGCAGGAGAATAGCCAGTGTTTAGGAACCTAGTTCATACAACCTCTCACAGGCCTCCACAGGATACAAGTCTTCAACGGTTACAATTCTTAAAGCTAAGCAATGCGGGTCTGGGTCTACATCACCATGGTGATACAAGGCAGGGTATCAGTGACCACCCAGTCTGTAGGTTTCACCTCAGTGACTTCCAGAGCAGCGAAAGTGACAGCTGAGCTACTGCAGCTTCAGGGCAATGGGGCAGCCAGGTAGAAACCAGGTCAGGGCTGAGGCCATTCACACACCAGAGAGGCTAAGTCCTTTCTCCTCCTGCTTTGTTTTGAGATAGTATTTCACCACACTACCCAGGCAGGTCTCCAACTTGTGAACCTCCTGCTTCAGATTCCAAGTGCTGGGTTTCACGTGCCCATCTCTTCCAGCTCTTTTGTTTTGTGACCTCACAATCACGTGTATTTCTGTTTCTTAGGATCGTGTCAATTAGATGTGTGATGCAGAACTACAAAAAGGTTTGAAAGATTTAGGTTATGTTCAAAGTCCCAAGTGTGACTCTCTGTCTGACAGAGAGGGCCCATGTTCTGCTGGACGCAAGGCTTGGGTCTGGCTAGGGCCCTCCCTTGTCTCTCTGTTTATAAGGCAGAGCAGTCCAGTCTCCTTGTCATTGAGAGGGAGGCCTCCTGGGTAAAGTGTGTGTAGGTTTTCAGCCTCTGTGGGAGGAGGGGTTGTTTCTGGGCAGCCAGCAGGCTGAGGGCTGGGGCACTCTTTTGATCTTCTGAGTACACTTGGTGCCTAGAGCCCTCCTTTCAGGACTCGAAGTCCCCCGCTCGGTCTTGGGTGTCTTTCCCAGCAGACACTGGTGAGCACAAGGACTCCAGAAAGGAGCTACTGCTGTAGCCAGAGACAGGGGTTAACTAGAGACCACGACACTCTCTTTATCGCTAGCACTGCAGCCCAGCTCTCTCCTCCCCTTACCTGATTTGGCCAGCTGCTTAGGGGTTATCAGTTTGCTTTCAAAACGCTCTCTGTAGAGCTAAAGTACTGGCTGGTTAGACAGGGCCCTTTCTGTACCCCTCTATTTGCACAGGGCCTGTGCATGCGACCTACTTGTAACCACAGCCTGGATGGAGGCCTGGGAGGAAGGTTTGATGCTGTAGAGGCCTCATAGCTCACTGCTGTCTTCTGACCCCACCCCCATCCCAGCCTTAAAACAATTCCCTTTACTCTCCATCCACAGACATGATTTCTCAGACCTGGAGCCTCCCGACTCGATGCAGTGCTGGCCTTGATATGCTTAACTCAGAACAGCTGCTTGCCCTGTGCCCTCCCCTCTCTTTGCTGGTTAGACTAACTGCTTCTTCAGGAAGGGAGTTTGGGGGGGGGTTGGGGGATTTTTGGGAAAATGAGAGTTCCGGAAAGATAAAGATTTGCCTCCTCATAGACACCTCTTTAATCTTAACCCTTGTGATGACGACCTTCCCAAAATATATTACTTAATATCTTCTTTAATGGAGAATAATTTTACTTCCTGTTGTTGTGCAGGGGTCGTTTCAGTGAACACAGGTTTTATAATTTGTCACCCTATTATAAGGCCCTGAAGGTTTGGGGGGTCTAAAGTGACCTAGATTTTGTGGTTCTGAAGTTATCTTGTACATTTTTAGACCAAGTCTCTGTCTCTGCTCTTTACCAAATTGTTATCTGCTGGTTGGTGATGTGTCTCTACGCAGAAATTCTTCTATTCTAATTTCACTGTTTATTTGCACATAGAATAGCAACATGCATGCACACACACACTCACGTGCACACAGGCATGCACACATGCACACACACATGTACACACACACACAAGCTGTGTAGCTCCACTAGAGGAAGACTCTCCTCCATTCCAGAGTAAAACAAAAATAACCTGAGTTCTCTACTGTGTTCTCTATGGCTGTGCTTGTTCCTATTTTGGATCATCTTAAAAATGGAGAGTTGTGGTAGCGAGGAGTTGAACATGGATGAGAAAATATCCTCAAATTTCTAGGAGTCATCTTTCTTCCTAGAAAATTCTCCGGTTTCATTCTTTGTTGTCACTGAATACAAGAAAAGGAAACGGCTTCAAAAAGACACCTTTTGTGGAAGATCTTCGTATTCCAACCTCATTCCTTTTACGGAAAAGCTTTGTCATGATATTCCCAGATTTGCCCGTCTTTAAAACCCACAGGTGCAGAAACAACCTGTGACCACAAGCACTAAGTCCCTCACTCTTGCCCCATTGTCCTCCGTAAACGAACGAGGCCACTTGGTGAGTGCAGCCCTGCAGCCCCATTGTGCAATGCCATGAACTTAAGTCCTTTTCAACAGAGCAGAGGCATGTTTTCTTTTATATTGTTGACTTTGACCCTGAAGCTCAGCAAAGAAAATGTGTATAACCTTTCTAGGATCAGTTTATCATGCACTCTGAGCAAACGTGTTTCTTCTCGTCATTAAAGGGAAGCCAAACCTGTGTACACAGTTCTCCATTGTGCTTTGTTTCTGCCCACTGGAGATTCTAAAATATGAATGAAAGGATGAGAACACGCTCTGATCTGGTCTCACACCCAGCCCCAGTGAGAGTGTGGCCATGGCCAAGAGCTAGGAGGAAGAGACATGCCCTCTTTTTATCAAGCAATGGATCTCAAAACCAGGTTGTGTCTGAAGGTGGTTGCTTAAGTCCAGATTTCAGCTCTGGATTCTACCAAGTGGGAATTCTGGAGGACGGGTTTTGTAACTTGCATTTAAAAATATTTATCTGTGGGGCAGCAAGGTAGCTCATGGGATGGTGCCCAGAAAACAGTAGAGCAAGAGCACTCCAGAAGGTCATGTCTGACCTCCATACACATGCCGTGGCACTTACCCACCCTCTAAATAAATAAGATGTAACAAACACCTTCATATATATTAAGTTGCATGTTTTATTACATTTTAATTAATCATGTGTGTGTGTGTGTGTTCACTCAAGTGCCACTACGTATGGAAATCAGAGGACAACAGTGAGAATCTGTTTTCTCCCTCTGCTCTGGGTGTCCTAGGCAGCAAACTCTCATCACTGGGTCTAGCAGCTAGCCTCTCTTTCTGTTGAGCCAGCTTGCTGGTTCTGCTAGTTTATTTTTTGAGACAGGATCTTGTGTAGCACAGACGTCAGGGATGACCTTCAACTCCTGATTCTACTGCTTCTGCCTCTCCAGTGCTATTATAACAGAAGTACGCCATGATGTTTAGCTGTGATTTAATGTCCAAGGCTTTTGTTTATTTATCAATATTGTTCTTTTGACTCTTCTGTGAACACGAGTAGTGCAAGTACTTCCAAATACAGAAGGATCACTCTAGTTAGACGCAACTCCTCTAATAAGAATGCTTCTTGTTTGGATAGCAGCCATTAAAATGTTTCCAAGTGTTTTCCTTTTTAGAGCCCTCTCAGGGGCCAGGAAGGTATTATCACCAGCAATTTTCAAATAGACTTGAGTCTTCGTGGTGACCGCAAAGAGGTTGGACTGACGGTCTCACAGCTCCATCTCACTGTGTGTTTGAGACTCGGGGCACACGAGGAGGGTTCACTAGGCATCTCGTAGAGACAGCCTGGACTGAAGCCTTGTCTTCAGAGGGGCCCCACATGCTGTCAGTGAGCTGTGCATTTGTTCATGAAAGATGAAAAAAGGAGCGAGCCCTGGGCAGGGGGCAGAAACGGGGAGTCTTCAAAACAAAGAAAATCTCATTCTTCTCTGTTCATCCCCTTCAATTTTCTGATCTCTCCCCTCCACTCCCCCTTTCTTGTAAAGATTCAAACTCTGAAATAATTATATGAAATTAAGTCGGGAAAGGCCAGGCTTGTTTCCTTAAGATTGACATGGTAACAGTTTGGGCAGTTTTCTCAGGACTTAGGGAGACAATTATTCCGAGCTTGGCTGTAGGTATCTCTCTGTTCCCCAAGCAGGAAGCTTACTCCCCACTAACCCACCTCTCTCTATCCCCCATACCTCTTGCCATGACACAGCCTAACTGCCAGACAGAGTTTAAAAATGTGCTTTTATTTTTGTAAGTGCTTGAGAATTTTCTTCTCTTTTGGGCACAACTACTCACTGTCTCCATGAAGAAAAGAGGAGACAGAGGTCTGTACACTTTCCAGACTGAATACAAATACAGGGCTGCCCTTGGCAGCTGTGCACGGAAAGCAGGGGAGTCTGGGATTGGAGGGGGTGGGGCAGAGGTGGGGGAAGCTCTTTCCCTTCTCACCTGTCCATTCTTATCTGCACATCAAACAAGATAAGTAGGCTTGGTCGTTAGCAAAGGGAATCTATCTTCTGCGCAAATGATGCTGCTATTTTAAGAATAATAAAAATAAAGATGAGTATTTGTCACTTTTCTTACTGTGTGCCACAAAATGAATGAACCCTGACAAGTGACTGGGAGCCTATGAGTGCAAGCGAGCGCTGAACCGGAGCCAGACCGAAGCTCCCATGCTCCTCTGCGGAAGGCAAGCAGGCTCAGGCTCAAGAGGGGCCGGCCTGCCTTGACACACCGTTCCTAATTATGATGCCTCTGTAAAAACCCCTGCCCTTTTGCTTCATAGGGCTTATAAAAAGCTAGGCAAACCTCGTCTTCCTGTGCCTCCCTGCCCCTAGGTAGGAATCCTCCCTTGCAGGAAGTGCAAAGCAAAGTTCAAAGCTTTTGTGGTCAAAAGAAAGTACGCCTGATCCAGGATAACATGATTAGGTAACAGACTAACAAGTGCCAGGGTCGCCGCATGACTGGCCAGTTTGGCCCCCTGCAGTACCAGCCTTTCTAAAAGAGATTTATCGTTTCTTAAAAACCCATACTGAGCGCATTATTTATATTCAAAGCCATTCACGATGTTGGGGTGTTGGGCTGTGTAGGGATGGAGACTTCTAAACAATGTTCGAAGAGAAGTGGCCACTAGACACAACTAAAGGGTAAAGTTCTTGGGAGGACAAACAAGAGGTGCTGAGGTCCACAGACCTCGGGGCACACCCTGGTGGTTTCCATATGACAGTGAGGCTTGTTTGCACACTATAAAACAAGCCTAGGTTTCGATCTATGGTAGCAGCAGGTTAAAGGGATCATAAATCTTTCTGGGCATTGAAGATCCATGGAAACCCCAGCCTGATGTCTTTCACATCTGTTTCGGGGTTTCAGCCTCTGCTGGCTCGCTGCTTTTTCTGTTCACAAGCCCCATTCAAGCGACTGAGTGGCAGGTATAAAGTGATCCCCCTTGGAGCACTGGAGATGAGGGTGAGCAACCGGGCAGTAGGCAGGCCCCCAGGGCTGGCCCGCTGACACTGTAAACTGACACTGGGAGTTGGTGGAGGGGAGGCGACGGGATTGACGGTGTAAGTGGGCAGCACACACAGCCTGCAGGAGGCAGGCGGCGGGTGGGAGAGGGCTGGCTGAGGTGGGTCACACGGAGATTGAATTTCAGCTGAATTAGATCAGAGCTGTGGGAAACAGCTCCTCCTTCACACACAGCCGGTCTCATAGGAAGACGTGGGAGGGCGGCTGGGGAGACAGAGGCAGGCAGCTGCGATGGGATACCCAAGTCAGTTCTCAGCAGCTAACAGCTAACTTAATTACCGTCTACCTCTCCCCAGTGTACAGGCCAGACTTTGCAGGCTGGAGGGGGTTGGGGGTGGTGTTAAGGAAAGATGGGACAGCCAGAGTCTGCTTGTCTGTGAAGGAGGAAAAGCGTGATTAGGAAGGGATGGGAAAGGCGCGCGAGTTGAGCCCCAGCTGCCAATGGCAAACTCCACAGTTCGGTTGCTTTCCCTCTACTTTTAGAGTTAGATATCTTAGAACATTTTGTAAGCTCTCAATACTGTCCCTGCTGCTGTTTTTGCTGCCCTACGGCTGTGGACCAAGCCTCTCAATGAACCTGTCACCATTCCAGTGAGCTTTCTTTAGGAAAGCCACCCAAGGAAGGAAGACTGGGGGCACATTTTAGAATTAAAGCAGAAACACCTGCAGTCCTAATAAAAGGGCAAGAAGTCCTGCTGACCTGAGATCCACCCCTGCAGCAGGGGCGGCAGTGCTCCCAGAAGAAGCAGGGACATGTTTGTTCTCTAAGCTAGCACCATGCTTTTCTCCAGGGTAGCCTAAAGGGTAGCCAGGGCCTGGCATTGGTAAACTCCGATTGAATCGGAGCCTTCAAATGATCTTTTTTTCTCTTCCCACCACTCAACAAGGGGCTAAGAGGCAAGCATTCCTGCAGAGGTCAGAGCCTGAGGCCGTTCTGGGACCCCCAATCTTCCCATTTGTACCTCAGTTTTGAGCCTGTGGCTACTGAAGAGAAAATGACTCGGGATCACTGCTCACAGAGACAGATGTTTCCTTTTCTTTGGCTGGGGAGCTCCAGGGCTGCTGTGCTATGCCTGTGCCTGAAGAAAACCGCTGCCCAAGGGATGAACCGGCTGTGTAAACAGTGGTGACCAAGGGGGAAACAAGCCACTGTGCATCACTGGACACCAGGTTTGAATTCTGAGTCTTCAGCACTCTGTTGGATGATCTGACTCACAAAATGGGACAATTAGCACCTTGACAAGAAGTCAAGGCATGGTTTTGGTTTCCTTGACATGAGGTGGATGCCCGCAAGGGTTCCTGGGAAGAGTCAGATCATTTGCAGTGGTGTCAGGATTGTGTGTGTAGAAGCATCCCAGATCCCCCTTAGTTCCCAGAAAAAGACCCCTTGATTTAAGAACCACTGCTTTATATTAAAGATTTTCCAAAGCTAGTTTTGGGGACCATTGGCTCCCCTGCATCTCTCCTCTGGGGTACACCACAGAGAGCCTGGTTGTTGACACACACAATCAATACAAACAACCACTGGAGAGGACAAAGCGGGCAGGTTATTAGCAGGGCTCTTGATGAGGCTTGCTTAAGACGGGGCCTCCCTCCCCCATTTGGTTCTATTCTGTTAGACAACCTGAGGTTGTAGCTCCTGGGAAGGCCAGGCTCTCAGAGACCATTATTAAGGAGGAGGGGAAAATCTCAAGCACTGCCAGCTTGATTTAGCCTTGATGAGGCTACTGAACAGAAGTGTGATAAGCATCATGCAAGCTCCAGATCCACAGATAGAAAAATGCCCAACTTAGGACGGTACCAGCCCCCTTTGCTGGGATAAGGAAGACTCTCAGGGGAGAGGCACTGGTCATCATGTGTTCTGAAGAAACCAAAGATGACAGAATTCAAAAGCCAGTCTTCTCTCTGGGGCCAGTGATCAGCTGCACATTCTAGGCATGCTCTGTCCACGAGAGCAGCTGACTCTGAGGAGTACACTGACTTCTCAAGCCAGCAAAGTTGAGAATGGTGATGACTTACATTCGATAGCAGATATGATATGATCGATGCGAGGTCCACACAACGGGGCTTTACCTACTCATCGTTGCTCTGTTTGTTTGTCTTGAGGCAGGATCTCAAGTACCCCAGGCTAGCCTCAAACATGCCATATAGTCAAGGATTACCTTGAACTCCCGAGCTTCTGATCCCCCCTTCCGAAATGCTAGGATGATGGGCTTGAGTCTTCACATCTGGTTTGTCTCAAGTTATCTGGAAACACCTGGAGAGGTAAGGTAGTTCTAAATGAGCTCCTGTTCCAAATCAGTTTAGGGGTGCAAAGGTGATGCCCTTTAACTGTGTTTGGGAACAGCGAGCCATTGTTGAAGGCCTTTTTCCCAGGCCTGGCCTCTCACATGCTCCACTGGACTGCTGCCCAGGGAGGAGCTGATGCTTTGTCAGAGAGTGAAACCACAGAGCATCTTCAGCGTGCTTCATTTTGAAGGGTTTGTTTTCTACAACGAATGCATTTCCGTTTTGCTTTTTATAAAGATTTATTTATTTAATATGCCGAGTGTTTGTGTATGCAGCATGTGCATGCAGGTGCCCCAAGGAGGCCAGAAGAGGGTGTCTGCTCCCCAAACCTAGCTTTACAGGTGATTGTGCGCTGCCTGGTGTGGGTAACTGGGAATTGAATGCAGGTCCTCTGCAAGAGCAGCATGTACTCTTAAATCCCTTGCCCCAGGAATGCATTTTTGGTAAGTGCTTACTGTATCAAGATACAATGCAGCCGAGTTTAGTGGCGCACGTCTTTGATCCCCGCACAGAACTCAAGGCTAGCCTGGTCCACATGTCAGGTCCCAAAGAAAGCCAGGACAAGGTTCACTCAGTATCTGTGGTTCCTCCTAGTACTTCTCACCTAGCCCCCCCACCCTAAACCTCACCAACCCACAGGCTGAGCCTCACTTCCCTCCCCCAGATTCTCTGTTTTATGTGACTTCACTATTTTGGCCATTGTCATCTCTTGGCCTCGTGGTCCTTGACTCTTCTCTTATCTTCTTTCCTCCTTCTCTCTTGCTCTTCTTCCTTCTCTTCCTCTCTTGCTTCCCCCTCCCTCTCTTCTCTCATGGCCAAGTTCAGTATGGAACTTTTCAGATTCCTCTGACTGTTCTCTCATATATATAATATGTATAATAAAAACATTCTCCTCAACTGTACCTTGAAGCAGTCATGTCCTCATTTTCGTTCACTACCTAACAAGTTCCAGGACAGCCAGAGCTACATAACGAACATAAATAAAGAAATAAAAAGAAAGAAGGGAAGGAAGGAAGGAAGAAAGGAAGGAAGAAAGAAAAAAAATATTTCTGCTTAAGCCTATGCTACTAAGGACAACTGCAGAGTTAGGGTTGGAGTTTCCAAATTTGAAAATATCTGTATATACACTGTATATAACCCCCAGCTGAAGTAAAACAGCTGCAGATGCCACCTTGAAACTGTTGGCATATGTTTGGTATAGTTAGAGCTTAGGGTGGTGACATCATGTGAAAATCTAGCTGTTCCCTCCTTGTTGCAAGGAGGGTGCTTGTTGGTTCCTGGCTGCCCTGCTAGCTTAGAACCAAAATAATCACACAGAAACTGTATTAATTATATCATTGCTTGGCCCATTAGCTCTAGCTTCTTATTGGCTAACTCTCCTATTAATTTAACCCATTTCTATGAATCTGTATATTGCCACGTGGCAGTGGCTTACCGGCAAAGTTTCAGCATGTCTGACTCTGGCAGTGGCTAATGGCTTCTCTCTGACTCCACCCTTCTTTCTCCCAGCATTCAGCCTTGCCTTCCCTGCTTACCTAAGTTCTTCCTTGCTATAGGTCCATCCAAAGCAGTTTCTTTATTCATTAATGGTAATCACAGCACATAGAGGGAACTCCTACATCATTCCCTGGTTTTTGTTCAGCTTCTGTGTCCCTTATATCTTTAGTCAAATAGTGGCATGCTGTAGAGTAAGGAGAAGATGATGGCTAACGTGTTCACTGCCCTTCACTGCTTGTCACTGCATTGAACATCAGTGTTAGGTTGTTTCCACCACTGTCTGTCCCTCACTCACCCATCTGTCCATCGAGCATCCAGGTAAGTGCTGACCTATGGCTGCATGGCTGTCCAAATCTGGTGGGGAAGACTGGAGTAAACCTTTTGAGTGGGTTTCAAATCACAGCATTAAAACTCTTCGGTGCTGAAAAGAGTAAGGGGCAGAAGTTCCCATTGACATGTAGGACCATGTGGAGGCATGGACAAAGAGCTTTACTGTCCAACTCTAAAATGGCAAGTCTCTCAGGGGGCTGGAGCAGGGAGAGGGTGGCAGGCAAGGGAGACTGTGGCTGACACAGGACAGGAGAGTCACCCTGCCAAACCACCAGGCTGTGTGTGGAGCCAGAACAGGAGATGAAGTCAACTTCGAATGACAATCGCTGGCACTCAGGGAGCACTTGCTGCTTCCCAGGCACTGCACACTAATCCTGTGAGGTGGGCAATAGAAGCCTTAGTTTTCAGATTAACAGGGAGGTAAAATATCTTACCCAAGAGCATAGAGCTACAGAGTGGCCAAGTCTCTGCAGACTCATCACGTTGACCTCTAAATCCACGAGAAGCTGCCGGCCCACTTAGTACCTGGGTGGGAGGATGGAGAATCCGGAATCAGGACAGTGTGACTTGAGCTGGGTTCTGAAGACTGACTCAGACTTGCCTGGAGAGCTTGTGCCCATCTCTCCGGCTTTAGGCCAAGCAGTGTACTAAAAATCAGCATTTTCACATCCAGAATGCACTGCTGTGGACAGGGACCATACTGGTAACACTTGTCAGTGTGTACTTAGCACTAAACATAACACTTGGTACACAGCAAATACTCATGAAATATTTATGAAATAAAGTGTATATTAAGCCCATTGGTGGTGGTTCATGCCTTTAAGCCCAGCACTCAGAAGGCAGAGGTAGACAAATCTTTGTGAGTTCGAAGCTAGCCTGGTCTACCGAGCTAGTTCCAGGACAGTCAGGGTTACACATAGAAACCCTGTCTCAAAAAAAGTCTATTAATGTCTATTAATTTATTGATTTTTAGCTACTAATTTTATTATGAAGAAATAATATTCCACTTCTTCAAAACTGTGCTAATTTTCCCTTTTCTGTATGTGATAGGATTTCTTATAATCGAGGTTGACCTTGACTTTGCTCTATAGTCAAGGATGACCTTGAACTTCTGATCTCGCGCACTCTCTACCTTCCAAGCACCAGTATTGTATGCAGCATCATGCTGGGTTGGTTATGTTTTTTGGACTCAAACCCTGGGCTTTATGCCTGTTAAACAAGAGTCCTAACAGCTGTGCTGCATCCCTTGATCTGCTTTTCCTCTGGAGTTATAAATGAACAAAAGCAATGCATCCTACTAGCCTTGGGACCCTTGGAAGTCTGTGACATAACCGTAAAAGCCAAAGCTTATAGAATGGTATCTTGTTCTACGTTTGCTAAGCAATGGGTCTGTAGGAGCTCACGAGTTCCATTGCAGTCTCCGTATTGGCTTTACCTAACATGTGCACTGTCCAATTCAGAGACTTCACAATTTTCCTCCTTTTTCAGTTAAAATAACTTAAAGCGAGTGTCCTTCATGTGTATCATTTTCTCATGAAAAGGACCAGAAGTTGATTATATTGGACTTTGGAGCCCCTCCCAATGGGGCACACAATGAAAATCAGAGCTCCAGAGACAGAGTTTGGCCAGTGGCAGAAATGCACAGTGCCTTAAGACATTGTTCAGTGTTGCTTTCCCTTTAGAGAGAGAGAAAGGGAGGGAGAGAGAGAGAGGGAGGGGGAGAGAGAGACAGAGAGAGAGGAAGAGAGAGAGAGAGGAAGAGAGAGAGAGAGAGAGAGAGAGAGAGAGAGAGAGAGAGAGAGAGGAAGAGAGAGAGAGAGAGAGAGAGAGAGAGAGAGAGAGATGGTGGAATAGAGAAATGTGTTTTCTGTCCAGCCAGGGAATCAGGAAAAGCCTTGTGGACTCTGTCCATCAACACTGATAAGCTATGACATCAGGGGACAAAGAGACTGCCCATCTGCTCCACCTACACCGGGTCCTTCAGTCTGCACTCCCTGAAGAAAGTCATGCAGCCCAGACAGAGAAAGATGAACACGAGTAATCTCCTGTTTGGACTTTCAGACATCGGGGCATCCACATATTTCGAGCTTCCATCGACCTTGTTTGCCTGGGTTTAACCTCTCTGTAGTTTAAAGAGTCTGTGGTTGGAGAATCTCAGTATACTTAGCACATCTTATCGCTTTATTGTTTGGAAACACACAACTGTCTCCGGGCAGGGTTCTAGTTCTTTATTTGGCTCCCATAAGCCCTTTCTGATGTGAGGAGAGTTGTTATCATTCTATTACAGAGCAGGGGACTGAGATTCAGGGAAAGTTCCAGGTCATGTGGCTTGCGTGGGGGCACCCATGAAGAATAAAGGAACAAGAGCTTGAACCCAGTTCAGAATTTCATGCCCACCCCCGTCCTGTCCCCTCAATAGCTTCATCAAAGAAAACGAGAAACTTGCTGTTCGCCATGAGCTAATTTTACACATATGATTTCTTTCATAATCTTCACGATGAAGAGCTATTATCGGGTAAAGAAATTAAGATAACAAAAGGACCAATAACACGTTTAGTCAGTGGCTGGCCCTTTCACTGAGAGCTAAACCCCTGGGATGACAAGTGTTTTTTAACTATCAGGTTACTGAAATGTCTTCCGTGTGCAAAGCCAAGCAGAATGTGCCACAGAAGGAGCTTAGTGGTCAAAAAGGGGGCTCAACACTCCCATCCCCCCAAGGACCCTTTTCTTCCCTTCCAGAAAAACTCATTAGGAACTGTATCTGTGCATGGCCACCTGCGGACGGACTTCAGAACGCTGTAACCCTTTCCCCACACAATATCAGTTCTGATGATGCTGGTACTGGCTAATGAGAATGCTGGCTGTTTAGTAGGAGAAATTCCAGATCTTGCCTGAAGTCTGTCCCTCGGGAGAAATGAGTTCTGTCCAAAAAAAAAAAAAATCCACAGAAAACCTGAGAAAGAATAAAGATATCGGCGTGGAGAGAGCCTGGGCGGAAGTGCTACCTGGTAGGCAGGCTATCTACAGCTCATCTTGGTGGTGACTGGAGAAACTGTGTGGACAGGATATCGTCTGGTTATCACCCGATCTTCTCAAGTTTCATGCCCATCCTGCTCACAAATGCTCCGAATATCAAGAGATGCATTTCTGTGAGACAGCCTTTCAAAGGGCCGTTTTCCCAGCTGCTGCAATCTATCTTCAACACTTACCTTTTCACCCGGATGTGAAGTGCACAGGTCAATAAGGGCTGTTTTTAAAAAGGGGTGGTGGTGGGGGGAGCACTTTAAAAAGCCCAGCGAAGGAAGAACATCAAGGTTGGGTAGTCTCTGGGCACTGAGGTAGGAGACACAGCCAGGGATGTTAGGAGACTGGAATAAGGCTGGCCTGTACCTGGAGCTTCTGGCTGACCTGAGCATCGCCTAAGCACTTCCCATCACATAAATGGATGGATTCTTTGCCTGACTGCTTTGCCATTTTTCTATAAGGAGCCAAAGTGAAAACCTCAACTAGGAAAAGGAATCCGACTTGGAGGGTTTGGACTTGGTGAACTGTCATTGCCAGGTGAATCCGATGCAGGAGCTATTCTCCACAGGATTTCCCTGGATACATATGCAGTTCCTGGGAAGCACTCCTACACGACAAAGTTGCAATTTGCCTACAAATGACCTCTAAGCCTTTTCTTACTCTCAGGTCTGCAACACAGAGGTTCTCTGCTGAGATAATTCTGGAAGACTTCCAAGGGCAGAAGGGGGTGTTGGAAGGGAATGCTAAGTGGGAAAATCAGAGGCCCAGGTGGTCCTAAGTTCTTGCTGGGTCCTGCTGGGTCCTGAGGAAGCCTAATTGAACCAGAGGGCCAGGGGTGTTGAGGAGAGGAAGTCTCAGCACGTGAGGCTGCCCCTTGCTTGCACAGGCAGAAGGACTGTGTAGTGTTTGAAGTTGGGCGGGTGGGTTTCAGGAAGCTGGCGGCATCGGGTTTCCATTAGCCCAGACAGAGGCACCGGTGAGGCAGGTTCACACCAAGACCCGGTAACAATTAAGCCTTCTGCTACTGGACCTAACCCTGGGGTGAGGCTCTTTTCTTCCTTACCCATGGGACTTGAAGTCGCACTAGTTTCCTTATGGTTCGATTTCCTGCAGATTCCCGTTGCCTCATTTCTAACCTGAGGCCCCTCGTTAGACCACACAAATTGCCGAAAGTGTCTCCAGCCAGCCGACCCTGCAGCAGACCCCAGTGTTTCTAAAGAAAGAAGTATCGCTCTGAAACGTGAGATTTCCTTCCTGTGTAAACAGTCGTATTACCCAGAATCTGAGCCATAAAGATTTGGGGGACATGAAAGAATTGTACATTCACACCCCGAAGCATTTAAGTTATTTTCTTTCATATTTTAAAGGTGGATTTAGAATGATTATCTCCGTTTTCAGTGATGAGAGAGGTACACTTGTGACTGGAACATGAAGCAGGAGATTATCTTTTAAGATTCTTTAAAAATTTTGTTTTTTCTAAAGACAATTTCATTAGCTTATCGAAGAAATGAGGTCAGAGAAGATTATTTTTGAGCTGAATCTTGAAAAACAGAAATTGTGTTTGTGTGTTTCGGGGGGTGTGGCTAGAGTAGCCGGAAGGGAGAATGAAAAAAAAAACAACACCAGAAACATGAGCATTTTTCTAGTGTGCGATATGGCTTCAGCACCACCAATGCAATGGGAAGAAAAATGGCCTCTAAGACAACTCCTGCCTGGCTCACTTCAAAGTGGAGAACTGCACCCAGGTAGGAGACCGGCTGATGTGGCTACATCCCTGAAACCCAGCGCAGGATGAAAATGTTGAATTGCATCTGACCAGCCCATTTTCTGAATGTCCAACTTATCCTTGCAGATCTGAAGTGGGCACCAAATGCTTACCTTAGCATAAAGTAGGGTGAGACCATCGAATACAAAACCCGTTGCTGTCAGAGTGTTGCCTACCTCACTATTTTTAGGCTATCTGTGTCTGACAGCTTCTGGTGACCCCACCTTGGAAACCTGGGCTATTTTTCTCTCATGTCACACAGCTGACGGGGGGCACATTGTATCTGACAGAACAGGACACCATGATACTGAATATCACTTGCCTGGGAAGTTTTAAATTAAAACTTTGAAATACATTTTCTACTGAATGGGTGTGTCACTTTGGGGCCATTATAAAACCTCCCAAACAGCTCAGTTTGGTCCACTGAATTGGCGACCATCTGCAATGTAGATCTTTTTTGTTGTTGTTTGTTTGTTTGTTTGTTTTTTGAGACAGGGTTTCTCTGTAGCTTTGGAGTCTGTCCTGGAACTGGCTCTTGTAGATCCGGTACCTCTGCCTCCCCAGTGCTGGGATTAAAGGCATACGCCACCACTGCCAGGTTAACGTAGATCTTTTAAAATGTGGTATGACTAAACCTTACAGCCCACAGGTAACATTTACTTATGCAGTATCAGTGGTCAATGCTATTCACACGAAGTTTGATGAAAGGTTAGGAAGGCTGGGGATGGGTGAGATGCTTAGGGTTGGCAAAAGGTCAAACACACAACATTCCTCATGGGTCTGGTGAGAAGTGTCATGAGTCACTTTTCTGGCAAGTTCTTGGATACTGTTAGTGTTCCCAACTGGGGCATCATAAGTCCTTTGAGCAGCATGGATCTCAGGGCAAAGACTGTCCTGGAGCAATACCAGAAAGTCATACCCCAGGGCATGCTCACCAGGGTAGTTCTGACAGCTGAGCTGGGCACCAACTCTCTTCCCCCTTCCTGTTCACATTCCATCTGAGAAGGGAGCAAACCTGACTGAATTCTGTCTACCTTTCCCCTGTTAAATGAGTTCTTGATTTAGAACGGTAAAAGAGAATGATATCTTTTGTACTTCCAGAAGAAACAACCATGGCTAAGGGTGGAAACCATTTCAAAAGACATCTCCTGTCCTGTGGTGATGCGACCCTGTAATTCAGGGGGCTGAGGCAGAATGTGTATTCTGGGCTGGGCTGGACTATGTAGTCTTAAACAAACAAACAAACAAACAAACAAACAAACAAACAAACCAACAAACAAACAAAACATAACAAAAACCCTAAAGCCCAAATTAAAAACAAGAACAACACAGTCTCCCCTGTAACATAAAAAAGCAACCACCACCAACTAAAAGGTAACTTTCATCACGGTCTTTGGAAACAGCCTGTTTCTTATAAAACTAAAAATAAGCGGAGCAAGGCGTTTACCCTGACGTCTCCACCTGTGCAAGTTGTGCACATGGCCATCTTTACCCACTTCCATTATCCGCCCCCTACCCTCTGCCACATCCGCAGAGTCCCCGTTTCATTGGCATGATCTTCTCTTCCCCCAGTTCTTCATAGGAAAGTAAATAGGTCTGATTGATTGATTAATTGAGTTTGAGATGGGGTGTCATAGAGCCCTGGCTGGTCTCAAACTTCCTATGTAGCCAAGGATGACCGGATTCTCCTGCCTTTACCTCTTGAGTACTGGGGTGATAGGCCTCCCCCTCCACCGTGCCTGGTTTACGTGGAGCTGGGGATCAAACCCAGAGTGACAACCACTCAAGGGGAGCACTGTAACTGACCCACAGCCCAACAGCCAAAGACCTAACTAGCTTCCTGGCTCCCAGGACGTGTGGCTTGTTATGCGATTGGAGATTTCAACAGCACACGGCACTTGACATACATTAAATCCAAGGTACGTTATTGTATTCTTTTCTAAGAGGTTCATATTATCTCTTGCTCGAATGTCATATAAACAGAGAGCATACTTTCTTGCCCTATTTTTTGTTTTTTATTTTTGTTTTTAGCTTTTACCTGTTTTGACAAAGTCAAATTATTCCTCACTGTAGAAAAAAGTAAATTTCAACTAATTCGGAAAAGACTCACATATTTGAAAATATTTTAAGAAGTATCTCTATTGATAATCTTCTTTCTACTCCATAGCCTCATGCTTGGGTTTCTCCAAGAATTCAAAGCTTGATTGAGGTGGAATTTTTTTCCCTTCATACTTGCCTTAGTCGGTGCCCTGTCTTATATATGTTTGAAAATAAGTTATTGTATACTGTATTCGATTTTAAAAGGTGCTGGTGGTTTTCAGATTTACCTTTAGTCTCTGACTATTGACGATAAGCTGTGTGGCATGCAAATGACAGTGATTAGAGAGCACATAACATCATTAATAGCGTGATTCATATTTATGAAGCACTAATTTCATGGGAATACCAAAAATATGCACTGATTATACTGTTCACTGTTCACATTTCGAATTGAGCAAATAAACAAAATAGCTAGCAAGAGAATTTGTTTTATAGCAAGGAAGTAATGTATTATGTGTCTTTTCTTGTGACTCAGCCTGTGAAGGACCACAGCTATGCGACATTGTTCCTTTTTTTTTTTTTGTTTTTTTGAGACAGGGTTTCTCTGCGGCTTTGGAGCCTGTCCTGGCACTAGCTCTGTAGACCAGGCTGGTCTCGAACTCACAGAGATCCGCCTGCCTCTGCCTCCCGAGTGCTGGGATTAAAGGCGTGCGCCAGACGTTGTTCCTTTGTGTAGAAAGAATGACATACTTTTAAGCAATGAGGAGATCAAGTGCTCATTTCTTCTGAAATGTTTGGGGACACAAATTTATGACACAGGTTAGGGGACAGGTAGAGAACAGGGTACGGGACTCGGGACTGTAGAGGGTCAGTTATCTGCCTGAGACCCCGAGAATACCGTGAAGGGGTTCAGCCAGCTCCCTGTGGTTGTCAGCATCTCTGGCTCCTTGACTGGTTTCCTGCCCCTCCGTGAGCGAACAGTCTCTTTTGAGGAGAGACATATCCTTGGGTCTTAGGTCTATTTTAGATTTATTTCCTCCTGACATTTATCACTTCCTTCTCCACACTTTTAGAAGCTTAGCCGGACAGTATCTTGGGTAAAGATGAGTTGGATAAAAGAAAGGAAATTTTATTTCTCCTCTAGTCGATACTGTTTTTTTCCTTGTACGGGTATATTTTTCTTCAGATCGAGTTCCATTTTTGTTGATACTTGTTATTATTTCACGTGTGTGTTGGTTTAGTGTGTTTGCGCTTTACTCTGGCTCACTGTGAACATGGGATTTGCTAGAGTAACCCAGAGTCATCAATGCATTGTGTCAGGTGCTGCTTTGGAAGAAAGGAGCCGATGAAGCCAGCAGGATGCTCAGTGGGTAGAGGACCTGAGTTTGAGCCCCAGAACATGCAAGACAAGTACTTGACAACTGAGGTGTATCTCTAGCTCCCACTTCACAACATTTGCTAAAAACTATTTAATATTTGTCCTCAAGCTGGTTGATGAGACTCATAAGAATCTGGTTTTGAGCCAGATGTGGCAGCGCACGCCTTTAATCCCAGCACTCAGGAGGCAGAGGCAGGTGGATCTCTGCGAGTTCGAGGTCACTCTGGACTACATAGTGAGTTCCAAGACAGTCAGAAGTACTTAGTGAGACCCTGTCTCAAATGTTTGTTTCTTTTTAGAGGCAAGGTGTCTAGTATAGACTAGCCATGGACTCCCTATGTATCTAGGATGACCCTGAACTTCTGATCTTCCTGCCTATCCCTCCTGAGTGCTTGCACCCACCTATTGTGCCCACTGTCTATAGTGTTCTCTACCACTCAGGCTGCATTCCCAGCTCTGACTTAGTTCATTGTCGCTTTATTTCTGACCAGAGTGTGCTACTCCGCTTGGCCATTCATCAAATACATCAAATGCTTAACGACTTTTGGTTCTTTCCGGAAGTGACCGCCATCAAAAACCGATCTGCCTGGAAAGAAGGATGATAAGAAAACAGAGACCAGGTGGACAACAGAGGAACCTGTGGGCTAGTAGTGCTCTCTCAAGACGACCATGTGGCTCAGGCCATAAAGTCCTTGCTCCATACGCGTGATGATATGTGTGTGGACTCCCGGCACCATGTTAAAAGCTGGCCATGGTGGCACATGCTTGTAACCGTGCGCTGGCATGGACAGGAAGATCCCTGGAGCTCACTGGCCATCTATTCCAGGGTCAATGAGAGACCCTGTCTCAAACAGTAAGATGGAGCGTGAAAGAGAAAGCTATCAGACATTGACCTCTGGCCTCCATAGCCAGTGCTCACACACAGGAGAACCACACACACAAACATGTACACGTGCATACATCACATGCATGTGCATGAATGCACATGCAAACACACAAAAAATGTGAATCTAGGCTCTGCATGTGGGAGGGAACATACAAATATTTGTCCTTCTGAGTTGGCTTATTTTGTTTTCCTGTAAAAGCACACCACTTGTGGGTGTGTATTCAAAGGGCTCCACGTCAGCATCCCACAGGCTGCAATCACCTACTGCCATGCTGAACTTGGCCTCAGTCACACCACTAGCAGAGGAGGGCGGCCACTGAGCCCTGGCCTCCTATGCGTCCCCAGACTGGTGACGTTCCTTGCCTTGCCTCAGCCGCCTCTGCTGTCAAACAGGAAGAACTGTCCCACGCTCCCTAACGACCATGACAATGGACTAACAACAAAGTGGCCATCTGTGATGGAACATAGTAAGAGTGACCCAAATGGGGCCCAGAGAGGACAATCCGGTGAAAATGGAGTCCTTCTGGTCCAGGGTCACAGAATGCCCTGATTTGTCCTGGTGCTCAGGAAGTCTATGGGAGTCATTCTCCCAGGCCACCTTTAATCTTCTCAGCTCTTCCCCAGCTGTCCACCCTTACAGTTTCAGGCTTCTCCTGTGGATCTGGTCTTGCCCTCCTTGCTTGGTGGCTTCTTATGGGTGTGTCTCAGCTCTGAAGCCCTGCAGGCGTGAGCAGCGGTGGTTTGTTTATTATTAGTCTCCTTGGGCTGATATAACAAAATACCACAGTTGGTGGCTTAAGCCACAAGTATTCTTTCTCTTGTGTTTCTGACTCCAGAATTCCAGGGCCGGGCATTGGCAGGGTTGGTTTTTCCCATGGCCTCTTTCCTCGACTTGCTGATGTCTCTCCTCTCCCTGGTCTTCAGACTATCCTTCTCTTGGATGTATTAATATACCGATTTCCCCCTTTAAGGATATCGGTTTTATTAGATTAGAGTCCTGCCCTGATGGTTGGGTTTTGTCAACTTGACAGAAACCTGGAGTCATCTGGGAAGACGGAACTTCAGTTGAGAAACTGTCTCCAGCAGACTGGCCCGTATGCAAGCCTGTGGGACATTTAATTACAGACTGACATGATGAAGTCAAGCCCACTGTAAGTGGTGCCACATCTAGACCTGGGCTGTACAAGAAAGCACACTGAGCAAGCCCGGGGGGGGGGGGGAGGTAAGCCAGTAAGCAAACCCCTCCATTGCTGCAGAGCAATCTTTGTACACTGTAAATGTATGTTTTCTCATTGGTTAATACAGAGCTGACTGACCTATAGCTGGGCAGGAGAACCAGACTAGGAAAACACTGGAAGAAGGTCAGAGTCAGAGGAGTCTCAAGCAGACACAGAGAGAAGCCAGATGGGCATGCCATACTGAGAAGAGGTACCAAGCCACATGGCAAAGCATAAATAAGAAATATGGGTTAATTAATATGAGCTAGTTAGTCATAAACCTGAGCTATCAGCCGAGGATTTATAATTAACATTGAGTCTCCATGTTGGTTATTTGGGAGCGGCTTACAGAACAGAAACTTTTGCCTACTCCATGGCCTCTGCCTTGGTTCCTGCCTCCAGTTTCCAGCCTTGAGCGCCTGCTCTGACTCCCTTCATGGTGGACTATGGTATGAGAGTGGACGCTAAATAAACCCTTTCTTCTCCCATGTTGCTTTTGGCCATGGTGTTTTATCAGGGCAATAGAGGGCAAACTAAGATACATGTCTATTACCCCATTTTCCTCACCTCTTTAATTGAATTGTTTTTATTTGTGTGTGTGAGTTTGTACTGTGATATACTGTGTGTACGGGAGTGCACTCCTCTATTTGCATGTGTGGGACCAGAATATATCAGATGTCCTTCATCATTCCCCCCTAAGACAGAGTCTCTACTGTATCAGCCGGTCTTGGCAATCCCGTTCCTCCATCCTGCTCCCAGCACTGGGATTATAGGTGTATTTGCAGCCATGTCAGGCTTCTCATATGGGTGCTGGGGACTCGAATCCAGGTCTTCATCCTCGTTCAGCAAGTGTTCTTACTCACTGACCCATTTCTCCAGCCCGTAATGACCTCCTCAAAGTCCTCTCTCCAGGTAGAGAGACCTGCCGAGGTACTGGGCAGATGAGTTTCCGGGGAGCCACAGCTTAACCTGTAAGTGTAACACTTACTGGGGTGGTTTGGAGAAGAGGATGGTCAGCTCACCTCTGCTGCCTACTGTCAATGACCTGTCCCATATAACAGCAGTGTTCCACTACAGCTGGGCTTACTCTTCTTACAAAATGATACTCCTGGAAAACATGGCATAAGACGAAGTCACAGGGGAGAAGGACAGATTCTGCGTGTCACTCACTGCGGCGATGCATCCAGAGTCTGGCACACGGGAAAGACACGCTGGCTGATGTTGGTCTCACCATCAACACACCATCATGGGGGTGACCGTGGTTGCTATGCACAGCAAATTCTGTGAGAACAGGGCCAGTTCACAGCGCGTTGTCCAGTCTTTCTTGGTGTTCACACCATATCCCCTCTGAGGCTCCTTCGAAAAGTGCTGTTAGTTGCTGGGTGGGCTGCTTTCCCCCTGCAATCCCACACTGAGGAGGACCAGGAGTCAAGACCATCCTCAGAATATAACAAGTTTGAGTCCAGCTGTTTGAAAGGCTGTCCGGACCATGTCTAAAACAACAACAACAAAAACGAAGATCTGAGTTACAATTTACATTTATTTGTTGTTATATGTGTGGAGGTTAGGAGACATCCCCGGGAGTCTGTTCCCTCCTTCTTCCATGTGGGTCCAAGGTCAAACTCAGGTCTTCAGGCTTGCTGGCAAGTGATTGTCCCTACTGGGCTTCTTGCTGGCCCGGAGCTAACACTTGCTGAGTGCTTGGTGTGTGTGATGCCCTGGCGTGGTCATACAGAATAGTCATACAGAATAGTCATACAGAATAGTCATACAGAATAGTCATACAGACTGTCTCACTTTAACCTTCAAACCAACCACGTGAGATGGGCACTATTTTTGTCCTCTTTTTTTTTTTCTCAAATGAATAAACTAAGGTAACTTTGGTCAAGGTCAGACAGCCAACATGCAGCAGAGCTTAGATTATGTCTTCCTCACATTGGAGGTACCAATCAATATTTTATTTTCTCTCTTTCATGATCATGAATATGGTGGCCAATCCCAACCATAACTGTAGTGGTGGTGCAAATTGAGGCTGGAGGATCATGAATTTCAGGCTATAAAATTCAAGTCCAGCAGAGGAGCTTTTGTCAAAACAAAAAATAAGAATGCTGGAGAATCAGCTGCTGTTCTCAGTGCTTGGAGACGGAGGCTGGATGATCAGAAGTTCAAGGTCATTTTAGCTGCAAAGTGAGTTTAAGGCTGCCCAAGTCTGCATAAACTAAGGTCTTACAAAAAAAAGTGAAACACAGGGCTGGGATGTAGCTCAGTGGTAGAGTGCTTGCTCTCAAACAAAAGACCCGGACTCAACCCCCAGGAAAGAAAACAGACGAACAAAAGTCTCTCTTTACCTCAAGTCCCACTGACCCTTTTCCTGCTCTCATTCAGAGCAAAGCTCTCTATGCTGAAGAGATGTTCATCTCATTTTGTCTTCATCTCCCCAACTTTCTTGAGAAACAACTCTTACACAGAGAAGCAAACACCCACCCAGACCAGCCTGACAAGGGCTCTGTTTCTTCCATCAGTGCTAGCGCCCTATTTTCAGCTTCTCCCTGCCTTCCCAGGGTCTCTTGGCTTGCTCCCTCCATTCTAACGTTATATGTCAACACTATAGGAAGTCATGTGAAGTCACATGGCAGGCCCATGCCTTAAACACCACCCACGGTGGGCAGCTCCCATAGTCTGGCTGCAGCTTGGCCTGTCCCTACAGCTTCTCGCTCATGCATCCAGTTACACAGATTGCTCGGCCACTGACAGCTGAAGCCGACTTCTCAAACTCAACTTGACATGAGATTCTTATTTTTTTCTCTTTCTTTTTATTTATTCTTATCTCATTCAGTACATCCCAAGTGCAGTCTCCCCTCCCTCCACTGCTCCCCCCATCTACTCCTCCGTTTTCCTTGAGGAAAAAAAAAAAGCAGGCCTCCCAAGGGATATCAACTGAATACAGCATAACAAATTACAATAAGACTAGGTACAAACTCTCATATCAAGGCTGATGCCAGGCAACCCAGGAGGAAAAGGGTCCCAAGAACAGGCAAAAGAGTCAGAGACACCCCCACTTCCACTGTTAGTTCCACAAAATCCCCCAAACTAACAACCACAGCAAGTATGCAGAGGACGTGGCACAGACCCACGTAGGCTTCATGATTGTTGCTTCAGCCTCTGTGGGCCCCGTGAGGAGCTCTGTTTACTTGTTTTGGGGGGATGTGTTCTCATGGTGTCCTCAACCCCTCTGGCTCTGACAATCTTCCCTCCTCTCTTCCACAGGGTTATTGAGGCTCATAATGTTAGTGCATCTGCTCCCATCAGCTGCCCTAGGAAGCCTCTGCATGAGATTGCTCATGCTGCCTTCCTCTTCTTTTCCCGCCAAGCCCTCTCCCACTCTTTCTCTTCCTTACTCAAGGAATGCTTCCCAATTCTTCGTGATTGTTCCGAACAAAAGTCTAGGACCTGTTTTTTAAGTCCTCATGTTGCTCTTTCCTGATTTATTTCTAAACTACATCTCAGGGCCAGAGAGCTGGCTCAGTCAGTAAAGGAACTTGTTAGGCAGATTTGATCCCTGGATGCCACTGTGAGAGACAAGAACAGATTCTTGTAACTTATCTTCTGACCACTATACATGCACCATGGTGTACACACACACACACACACACACACACACACACACACACACACTATAAGCACACCATAATGATCAAATTTAAAGTATGGCTTGTCCTAAAATATAAAATATAGTTTAAGTCCATCTGTCTCAAATTTCATTATTGGAATTAAAATAGAATCCAGAAATTTAGACCCAGCTTACAGGGATCCCTGTAGGCTAGCCCCTCCCTCCCTTTCCTCTAGAACCTTCAGTGTGGTTAAAATTTCTCTTGTTCATCGTGTATCGGGCACACTCTATTCCCCAAATACATCAGATTTGTCTCTGTCTCAGGACCTTTGCACTTGCAGTTCTCTGTAACCTTTTCCCCTTGATCAGAGTTGGCTACTTAGCCTTCCCATCTCAACTGCAAGGCCACCTCAGGGAAGACTTCCACAAACACACTCTAAGTCTACTCTTTGTGTTTCTCTGCTGGTTAACAAAGTGTCTTGCTGATTCAAACTTAACACAGAACTAAACTTTGTCTCACAAGTTGTTATTATTAAAATTATTATTGGGTGCAGTGCCATCATTGTCATCATTGTTGTCATCATCATTATCAGGAGCAGGTCTGGGGAATGAACCTAGGGTCTTGCACATGCTGACCAAATGCCCTATTACTGAGCTCCATCCTCAGCCACCAGTTTTTAAAGACACAGGCTCATGCAGTGTAGGCTAGCCTGGAATTGTCTATAGATCACAACCTACCCTTGAGCTCCTGATTTTCTGGTCTCCACCTCTCAAGTGTGGGATCACAGGCATTCAGCACTGTGTTTGGTTTGTCTCACTGATCATTAAGACACCAGAGACGCTGGTTCAAGGCTATGCAGGGCCCAGTGATGCCACTGGGGATTCAGGTTCTCTTTCGCTTGTGGTGTCAGTTATAACATCGTGAACTTCTTTCAGGATCACAGGATAGCTGCCGTGTGTCTGGGTTCCTAGTAGGAAGAGAAAGTTAAATGGTCAGAGTCCTTTCTTAGGAGGTTCTGAAGTTTCTTGGAAGGGAAGCCCTGCCCAGCATCTCTACCTAGGGTCACAGATGCCCTGCCCAGCGTCTCTACCTAGGGTCACAGATGCCCTGCCCAGCTTCTCTACCTAGGGTCACAGATGCCCTGCCCAGTGTCTCTACCAAGGGTCACAGATGCCCTGCCCAGTGTCTCTACCTAAGGTCACAGATGCCCTGCCCAGTGTCTCTACCTAGGGTCGCAGATGCCCTGCCCAGCGTCTCTACCTAGGGTCGCAGATGTGTCAGACTGCTGCCCCTAGCAGTAAGGGAGGTCAGGGAAGAGAGCTGTCGTCTTTCTGCTATGAACACTAGACATTAAAAGGAGAAAGGGAGATATGAAGGAAACAGACAGTGAAGCCTAGGTACATTCCATGTGTCCATTTTCATAGGTTCCTCAGTCCAAAGCCTCAGTGAGAAGTGATAAGGAATGCTGCCCCTTGTCTTCAGATGATGTCCCTAGATGCGAGGCTGGGTCCAGGGGCAGAGGCACCAGAAGTAATGTTGAAACAATATTTTAGCTCAAACTCTCCACATGCAAGGCACTAGGCTATTTTGGAGCCTTGCAATAAGGGTTTTGCCAGGGAAAGAAGTGCTCTTCCTCTTCTTCACGACTGTGGCCCTGGCTTTGAGTCACGGAAAGCTTCAGTGTCCATAACACTCTTCAGCCTGTGGCTATCTCCAGGGTTGAGGCTATGTCTCCAACTACTTGTTCCTGAGCACACCGAAGCTGTATCCGGGAGGTGTCGAAGGCAGCAGGAGGCACCAGCAGACGACGGAGCCTGACAGCAATAGAGAGGGAGAACTTGAGATTTCAGCTTTAGTGTTAGCAGTGGGAGCCCAGTTTAACATCTTCACCCTCTGTGTGAGCCTGATGAAGCCCAGGACAAATGGGCTTCACATTGTACTGAACACAAAGTGACTGCCAGGCGCTATGCTAGACTTTCATGGAGCTGACATTAGAGAGGAAGTATCTTGGCGTCTTGGGTTGTTGGAACAGAACAACATAGAGTGGGTAGTAACGTGTAGACAGCAGTCAGTTTGGAGGCTGCCAAGTGCAAGATGAGGGTGTGGTGAGGGCCCTGGCTGGCTGGTTATCACTGGCCTTTCGCTGGCGCCTCATGCAGTGGGTGGCAGGGGTTGCTAATCTGAGGTCAGCTTTTATACTGGACTGATCCCAGTGCATGGCAGTGCCGACCCCTCAAAGGCCTCGGGTCCTGATACCCGGGGAGTCAATAACTTCCCAGCAGAGGTATAAAGCAGCCGAAGCCTGGCTACAGAAGGGAGATTAAAGGAGACTAACGAGATTCAGGAGAGAAAATCAGGGAGAAGTATTCCCAGGAGGAAGGCATCGGCTACTGTCCAGCTCCAAGCAGCGCTTCAAGGGAATCTGCACCTCCACGGGTCCAGGCAGACCCTCCCAGGTCAGCCATTCTGCTCTGCGCTGGCACCCCCAGCCCCTCCCCCTTTACACCACATATGGCTCCGCGGCTGATTTATGGAGTGCCATCTCTGCATCTGGACTGCCGCGCCTACCCACGGGCTCCTCGGAGCTTTGGACACCAGCAAGCCCCCATTGCAGGGGTGTGAGAACTGTTGGCCCTCCGACAGAACCAGTCTACGACGTGGAGTCACGTTGCAACAGGTGGGGTTTGGGTCAGATGGGAAAGCTTTTTGTCAGGCACACGAGATGCTGTAACAGCTGTGAGGGGCGGCTGCGGTTCACACCGTGGCAGGCATCAGCTAAGGCGCAGTCACGGGGAGTGGGCTGTCTCAGGCACTGTCCCAAGCCTAGAGGGCAGCGAGGTCACTGCCCACGAGGGCCTCTGTAAACAGGCAGGGTCTGAGAAGTCGGAAGTGGAGGTGTCACAGTCACGGGACTCTGATGTATCTCAGAGCAAATCCTGGAAGCATTCTCTCATTTGCAACCTTGGGCTGAAAAAGGAAAGTGTGTAATGTGTGTGTGTGTGTGAGAGAGAGAGAGAGAGAGGTGGGGGGGAGGACGTGGGAGAGGAGAGAGTTTAAAATGGCAAAATGTTTGGAATTGTGTTTAAATTACATTGATTTTAGGCAAGCTGTTCCCATCTTAAAAATAATACATGTCTTTTTTGTTTGTTTGTTTTTTCGAGACAGGGTTTCTCTGTGTAACAGTCCTAGGTGTCCTGGAACTAGCTCTTATAGGCCAGGCTGACCTCGAGCTCATGGAGATCCGACTGCCTCTGCCTCCTGAGTGCTGGGATTAAAGATTGCACCACCAATGCCCAGATAACAATACATGTCTTAAACTCACCTATGGAAGGCAGAGGGGTATGCAGGAGTATTTGATATCTTTGAGGAATGTTATGCTTCAATATAAAATGTCCATCATAGGTTCATGTATTGACTGCTTGGTCCCTAGCTGGTGGTGCTATCTGGAAGGCTCTGGAACCTTCAGGAGGTTGGGCCAGTGCTAGAGGAAGTAGCCACTGGAAACATGCCTTTGCGGGTTTCGCACCTGCTCCCTAGTCTCCTCTGTTCTGTTGCCTGTTCCCCATCATGAGGTGAGCCCTCTACGACATGCTCCTGCCACTGCTATATCCTGCTTCGTCCTGGGGCTAGAAGCAACAGAACCAACGACTGTGGATTTAAACTTCTGAATCCATGAATGAAAACAAATCTTCATCATTCGATTGTTTCTGTTGGACAGATTTATTGTCAAAGTCATAATAAGACTAATATAAGGAATATGGATACAGAGGCCTGAGAAATGAAGGACACTATTTGTATATTAGTCCTGAAAGCAGACTTAAAAAGAATAAGAAGTATGAGCTGGAGAGATGGCTTAGCGGGTAAAGGGCTGCCTCCAAGAACTGAGTCTGACTGCTAGAACCCAGCTGGCAGCAGGAGAACCCACTCCCTTGAACTTCCCCATGCTGTCCTGTGCCATGGATGTGCACCCACACACACTCTAGAAATGACAAGATAAATAAATGCAGTAAAATGAAAACTGTCTGTCTTGACTGAGAGTCACAGCAGATTTACGAGGCTGAAATAAGAGTGTCATCAGGCAATGACTGTCCAGACACAGTCTCACTGTCACCCTGGAATAAGAGTGTCATCAGGCAATGACTGTCAAGACACAGTCTCACTGTC
>JABTXL010016972.1:5162705-5186216 GCA_025134845.1 Neodon shergylaensis | reverse complement strand
TTCTTTCTTTCTTTCTTTCTTTCTTTCTTTCTTTCTTTCTTTCTTTCGACTCTGCCCTAAGTGCCTAGGGTTGTTTTGATACCAACAGAAGGAGTCTAAGGAGATGTGCTGGTCTGGGAAGCAGAGGGCAAGCTCATGCTAGGGTTTTACTTTATTCTTCCCCCTTCGCGTATGATCCAAAGCATAGTTAGATTGTTGGAGGTTTTGCTTATTTGGTTTGGGGGTCTCACTCTGTGGTCCACACTGACCTCAAATCACATGGTTCCCTGCAGCATTTCTGAGGCCGAATCTAGAGCTCAGAGAGTATGGTCCAGAAAGCACCCTTTCCTCTAGCAGCTTTTGCCTTCTCCTACCTAGGTACTTTCCTACCTGTGGCAAAGACAGCCCTGCCACACCATGGCCATTTTTCTGCTGGAAGGAAAAGTGCAGCTGCTTCTCACCAACTGTCACTAATCAGTGTCATGCTGGACACACAGATGAAGTAGTGTCTGAATATGGCATTGCAATATTTGCTGTCCTTTGGGCTTTTTCATATTTTTGATTTCATCCTTTTCATTTTATTGGTTGTTTTTTGAGAGTCAGGTTTTTCTATAGCCCAGGTTGGCCTCAAATTCCATAGGTAGGAGATGACCTTCAATTCCTGTTCCTCCTGCCTTCATCTCCCAAGTTCTAAGATTACAGGCATGAACCTTTCTTGCCTGGTTCATTTTTCATTTTTTGCTAGTTCCCAAAAGCTGTGTCTATGGTTGTTAAGCAATCACCAGTCAGCAGGAACACAGTACAGATGTTTCTCCAAATGTTGGGTGTAGCCTGCTGTGCGCTGGGGAGTCACAAAGGAAACCACAGTCTCCAGTCCTAAGAAGCTTCATGTGTATCAATTAGCACCACAAATGAGGTAGACAACTATCTGGGTTCAAATCCCAGCTCTACCTGAATCAGCCATGTGACTTTGAATCAATGACTCGTCCTCACTGTGCCTTGGTTTCATTATCTGTGAAGTGAGATGACCATGATGGCACAGGAGTCTCTGCCTCCTGGGCTCCTCAGCCAGCTGTGTATGTGGAGACATGGAGGAAACATTCTTAGGCTTGTTTTAGTCATTTCTAAGTAAGGAAATTCTTAAGAAAAACTGTATTTCTCTCTTTCTCTCCCTCCCTCCTTCCCTCCCTCCCTCCCTCTCTCCTTCCCTCCCTCTCTCCCTCCCTCCCTCCCTCCCTCCCTCCCTCCCTCCCTCCCTCCCTCCTTCCTTCCTTCCTTCCTTCCTTCCTTTTTCTTTCTTTTCTTTTTTTCCCTTAAATTTATTGAAACAGTGTCTCTCTGTGTAGTCCTGGCTGTCCTAAAACTCACTATGTACAGATACCACACTGCCTTTCTTTTAACACATTCTAAAACAAGTCTTATGCTTAGGTTTTGAATACAATGTTTCTTTTTATCCAGTTTTTATTTTATACAGAGATGGCTCAATGGTTGGAATTTGCTGTGTAATCATGAGGATCTAAGTTTGGATCCCAGCACCCACGTAACTCAATAAGTAACTATAACTCCAGAACTTGGTTGGGTGAGGTCAGAGATTGAAGGATTTATAGGCTGTTAGCTGCCAGCCTGATCAAAACATAGGCAATTCAGGTAATTCAGGTAAAGGGAGAGACAATGGAGGAGGGTCCCTGACACCGCCTTCTGGCCTTATATACTTGTGCATAAAACACATGTTCACACACACACACTCACACTTCATCCCAGAGGGTGGCATTCACCGTGACTGCTGCGTCAGGGCTCCCTTTCAGCCCTGCCAGCCAACTCACAGCTAGGCCATCACATCCCAAGAGGGAAAAACCTGGATCTGTCTTGCCAGCACTCCGAATCAGCTAATGTCTTTGATGTCATTTCCTGAGACCAAGCTCTCCGCTTCCTCTTTCCCACAGAGGAGAAAACAAATACCTAAATGCAGTCATTTTGGAAGTCTTTGAAAACATTTTGCTTTAGGTGTGTCTGTTTTTAGGTCACTTATGTAACAATACTTGAGAAACGGTTGCAGCTTTGAATGTGCTGGGCGAATTTGCAGATATATTTAGGTTTTTTTTACATAGAGTTAAAATTTTAATGCACTTATTTTAAAATTGTTAATCAATCAATCAATCAATCAATCGAATTTACTTATTAATTTGAGAGAGGGTCTCACATGCAGCCTTGACTGGCCTGGAACTCGCTTTGTACATGAGACTGGCTCAGATTCACGGAGATCCACCTGCCTCTGCCTCTGCTGGGATTAAAAGTGAAAACCATGACAACCCAGCCATGTTTAGCTTTTATTTACTCATGAAGTTATTGTTTTGTGGTGCTGGAGATGGATCCCAGAGGCTTGAGCATGCTAGGCAAGAGCTCTACCACTTTGTTACATTAAATATTAATTTGTTTGTTTCTTTGAAACAGGGCTTTGCTATATATCTCAGGCTGGCTTCACAATACCATCCTGCTGCAGCTTCACAAGTGTTGGGACTATAGGAGTGCATCACATCCTTCCACCAAATCACCTCTTTTAAAGCCAGAGGAGCAGAGATCCTTTTGTAGAAAAAAAAACAAAGAAAGTAGGCTACCTTCTCCATTATAAAGTAATATTCATTTAATAAGGAAATCTGGAAGCTATGGAAAATCAAATGGGAAGGAATTACCTCTGGCCCCAAACAGAAATAAAATCCCTACAGCAAATACTTTAATACATTTTCTTCCAAGCATTTACAGACTTACGGACTGTCTTTAGTATAGTTGTAATTAAAGTATTAATAACTTTTTGAGGGAGGATGTCATGTAACTCAGATGATCGTAAAATTCACTCTATAGTCAATGATGGCTTTAGCTTCTGACACTCCTGTCTCTGCCTTCTCAAAGCTGTAGTCAGTAACCCATTGCTCCACAAAGTGCTAGGGATCCATCCCAAGGCTTTGTGTGTGTGCGTGCTGGGCAGGCATTCCACCACCTGGACTATGTCCCTGGTCTAAATACTGCCTTTAAGCAGTTTTAAGATTTATTTATTTACTTTCTGTGTGTGAGTGCTGCCCTGACAAATTTCTGTACACCATGGGAGCCTGGTGTCTACAGAGGTCTGAAGAGAGCATGGGCTGGCTACCTTGGACCTGGATTTGCACGTGGTTGTACTCACCTTATGGCTGCTGGGAACTGAACCTGAGACCTTTTGCAAGAGAAATAAGTGTTCTCAACCCCTCGACCCTCTCTCCGGTCCTCTAATGTAATATTGGTTTCATTTAATTTCCATTGATCAGCATTTCCCATGTTGCTATAATGGCTTTGTAAAAATTTGCCAGGTGTGGTGGCATGCCTTTAATCTGAGCACTGGGGAGCCAATGGCAGGCAGATCTTTGTGAGTTCAAGGCCAGTCTGGTCTACATAGTAAATACCAGGACAGTCAGAACTATGCAGTTAAAACTCTGTCTTAAAACTTAAAAGGGAAAAACTTTTTAATAATATTTACATGGTATTTCACTATATTTAATTATTTAGTTTTCCATTATCAAATACTTAATTTAAAATGTACAACTAATAATTATCAAATGATACCATCAATTTTTCCCCTATTGTTTTTTTTTTATCATTTGGGACTACTGCCATTCAAATATTGTTTCCCATTTCCTGAGTTGTTCATCCCAACAAAGGCTACCATTGACCATTGTGAAAACCTGCAGTGAGCTCAAACTCTTCCCACCCTCTGTCCGTTCTGTCTTCTAGCGGAATCTGGTGTGCCTCCTCTAGCTCACTTCCATCTCAGTCCACCGAGTTAGTGTCCAGTCAGCTTTCCTGTGTCCCTCCAGACGACCACGGAAACTCCTGCTCAATGATCATGGTTAGAGACAATTTTGAGTGTCCTGTTGTCTTATTTAATATTGCCCTTGTCTTTTAGGAGTTTCTTCAGCCAGCTTGCACCTGTGTCTGTGCCCTCTGCTGCAGTTGTGACACAGTGTGCCATTCTCTGTCTGAGAGCTGTGGGCCTCTTGTATACCTTGTGACCTCTGTTTAAGGTGCCTCTTCCTCCCTTCCTTTTGTCCCAATGTCATCTGTTATCTAAGTGTTAGAGGAATCGCCCTTTCTCTAGAAAGCCTTTTCCAGCTCCCCGCCTGGGTCTGGGCTGTAATTCAGTTGGACTAGCTCTTACCTAACATCCAGTTGACCCTGAGATGAATAAGCAGTGGCATAAACAGGTGTTATGTTCCTGCCTGCAACCTGGGTAATCAGGGGGTTCTCACACTTGGTTGCACAGAGAATTTGAGGCCAGCCTGGACTGAAGAGACACTGTAAAGATAGACAAACACCAAATTTCCTGCTTTGCCATTCCTGGTTTCCTACCCCATCCCCAGGCCTCCAATTCTCAAACATTCTTCTTATTTGTTTGTCTGAGACAGAGTCTCAAGTAGCAAGCTGCCCTCCAACTCTCTGTGTAGCCAAGGGTGACCTTTAATTCAAGGTCCTCCTCCCTCCCCCTTCCCCAGTACTTGCATTACCTACCTGCATGCACCGCCATGGCAGGGTCCTGGGATGCTGGGAATTGAACCCAAGGCTTTATGCATGCTAGGCAAGTACTCTACCAACTGAGCTACATTCGTAGCCCAGAAAGTCATTCTTGGGGGTTGGGGAACTTCCTTTTTCACTCAAAGATAGGTTCTAACTGGTCCACCTTTGCACATCCGGCTCAGAGCTAGGCTCCCGATAGATAGTCAGGCACCCTTGAGGACAGCACTTGCCATTCCTCTCCAGTTCTGCCTCTTTCAGTGCAGATTCCTCTCTCCATTGCTACCACACAAGGCTGTATGGTGAAACTTCATAAGGCCAGCACTCCTTTTATTTGAAAGACACTGTATGGATACTATCGTATTTCCTAAGCGGAAACTTCCATTATGGGACCAGAGTGTTCAAGAAATGCGGCAAGAACCCTGGAAACACAGAAAGTACTTCCTTTCGCTGGACCCTGATTGGCAGGCTCACTGCTGTCCTGTCGGTGGCCTCCACAGCCCTTCTAGGGTCTCAGTGCCAAGGGGAAGAGAAGTCCAAAGCCGGGTCTGAGGACAAGCAAGCCCCTGATGAAACATGACTTGCTACCTTTCACGCTTCAGTGCTTGTTTTACTCAAAATGTGAAAAAAAAATTTAATGAGCAAACTAAAATACCCGTCTTCTTTTACCTTAATTTGAAAAGATTCACGGGACAGTTATGTGTCAGGTTAGAGAGAGGTAGAGGCAACTTCTCTTGACCAGTCTCGGCCTCCCTCACCTTCCCCACGGGTCAGGTCACCTCAACTTTTTGGTAGCTATTGCTTTCTGAGCCTTTGCGAACATTCCCGTCTAACCCCTTCTAAGCTAGAGTCCTGCCCTCCCAACAGGAAGCGATATTTCTGCTTTCAGGCGAGCCACACGCCTCCCAGCCTGCCAGCAGCTCCAACTAATTAGCACACGTGATGGGAATTGGAAACAAAGTCGCCAACAATAGGAGCGTGGGAACCCCGGCCGCGCCACAGTTCCAGCACCCCTCCCCCGCCTGCTCTGCGCAGAACCAGGGGCCTCCCAGGCCCCGTCCCCGAGGTGGGTCGTCCCTCAATCTTGGCTCCTTGATGGTCTGAGATCTTGCAAGGTCCAGCTGGAGATCAGTCACCCAATGTCGATCAGAGCTCGGGAAGAGCAACCGTTACCAAATATTCTTTCGACAGGTTAGTGGCCCGACCACTTCGTTGATCAGTGTCCAGTCCCACCGTGAGGTTCAGGGACCCTGCTGTGGTGGTGCCAAGGAGACGGCTCATTGTGCTAAGCAGAGGAGGGGTACCGCCCTTTCCTATCCCGTAGAGCCAAATCTGGACCAGAAGTCCAGCGGCCAGCGTCCTTAACCTAAGAGCTCCTCCTCTAGGTCTTTTTCCTGGGAACCCCTCAATCGGCTAGAAGCAACCCCAGGTTCAGGACAGTTAATGGTCTCCTGTATTGAGGTGGCCCCAGGAGAGGCGAATGGAATCACAGTTTCCCGGTCCGGGACACCAACTACTTAAAAATGCCCAGCTTTATTGAGATAGAATTTATACACAACTCACCCACTTAAGATACATGGTTGGGTTGATTTTAGTGACTTTCTAGATACTCACTAACACCAGTTGATCTTTGAATACGTTCAGTTTTTAGAAACAAAAACTTGACTGGGACATAGCTCAGAAATACAGCGCAAGCACGGACAAGGCCCTTGGTTCAGTCTCCAGTGCTGTAGCGAGCGCGCGCGCGCGCGCACACACACACACACACACACACGCACACAAAACCATCTGTACCCTGGACTATCTTCACATCTCTGCTGTCGTCTTACAGACCCGTGTCATCTTCCGGCTTGGTTTCTTTCACTTGCCATGTTCTTCAGGGTCCATCTAACCAGTACTATACATCAACATCAACAGCAGCACTTGTTCCTCATTCTCCAATAATACTACACTACAGGGATGTGAATCACATTTGTTGATGGACACTGGAGTTGTTCCCACAATGTGAGCATTATGAAGAATTATGGCTGTTCATGCAGGCTTCTGGTGAGCACCTGCTTTTTTCATGACTAGATAACCGGAAATGGAATTGTTCATTTGAAAGTAAATTTGCATTTGGTTTTCAGAGAAAACCAAAAGTCCCAGGTGGCTTCTGAATTGGCCTAGACTTTCCAACCACAATGCAGGTTAGTCTCTGTTTTCTTTTTCTCCAGGTCCACCAGCGATGGCTATTATGTGTCCTTTTGGCTATGACCATTTTACAACCAAGTATATGAAGATGTCTCAATAATAAGATAAAAAAAATGGATGAGCCCTAAGCTCTCCCCAGTGTGGATTTCTGAGGTCGTTCTGGGAGTAAGAACTGTGACTTGCTCTATATATTCAAAGGGTTAATGACATGAATGACAACTTACTTGTCAGCTGCTAAAAGCAGTATTATCACTGGTTAGGGGTGCGGGACTGAAATACAAAGTTGATTGTTTATATTTCTCTATATATTTCTAGCTGACATTTGGAGTTGGACAAGAACGCCCCAGTTCGGGACTGACTCCATGGGATACTCCCTCATCCCACTTCCAACCCCCGGTTTCCACTGCCTGTAGCAGGCAGAGTGTTCCCCATATGTGTGGTTAAAAATGGTCCTGTATGATTGTAAACCATCAGCTGGCAGTAAACCCTCAGTTTGAGCTGTTGTGCACCCTCAGAGACTTTTCCTGGAGCCAGAGAGTTTAATCAGGGTTGATATTTGTTTAGTTATGAGCATAAACTCTCACAGAAGAGTCTGCTTTTCTATAGGGGCTTTGATGCTTTTGTTGACTTGACTGGCTATGGATCACCAAAGGGACAGTTTACTCTGCTATAGTAAGAAATGCAGACTGTGTGTTTACGGCAGTGACACGGGTGAGAGGATCGTCCCTTGCATTAACCTATTTATTTTGCACATTCAAATAACTATCAGGATTTGACATTTTTTAAATAGGTCTTTTCCCTCAGTGGGAATCTGTTCTGTATAATGATTAAGATACATTCCTTTTAGAAAGAGAAGCCTCATTTAACTCAGAAGAGGCAAACACCGTATATGAAGCACCGCTCACTGGCAAAGTGCTTGGTGAAGCATTGGTTTTGTTGTGATGCCACCTTGGCTACGTATTAGAGTCACCTGGAGGCTTTTACAGTATATATATTAATTTATGCTGAAGTCTGGCAAAAACAATATATACATTTTACAGCATATATTCTATATGTACTGTAAACCCTATACACAATTTTACAGTATATATACTTATATATACATATATACTGTAAAAATACGTTTTTGCCAAACTTAAGCATAAATTAATTAAATCTGAAACCCTGGATCCTTCTGGGAAGCGGGATGCTGAGACGTTGCTAACGACAGTATTTTTCACCAGGCCTCTAACAACCCCAAGTACAACAGGGTGGAAGGTGGCCTCACCCACTGCTTCTCAAGGCACAGCTCGAGGAGCAATGGCTTTACCTGGCAATGAGACTGAAATGCAAGTCCATGGCCCCAAACTCCAGGACAGAGGCCTCAGCATTGATGCTGTAGTAAGAGTCCGCAGTTGTGCTGGGTTCTGGAGCCTGAGGCCGCTCGTCGTCAGCTTTCTATTTGACTTTTCCTTTGGAGTCATCCGAGGGCTTCAGTTCTGACACCTAGGTTTTGTCCCTAGAGGTTGTAATGTATGTTATCTTGTGATATGACCTAATGATTCAAATTTTATTAGAAAAAAGATCCCTGGATGATTTTAGTATGAGGTCCAGTTGCAAACCATAGAGCTGACTTAGCAATTCCTAAATCATCGCTAAGGAACTTTTTTTGGAAAATTAATTCTTAAGCCCAACCCAGTTTGATGACCTGTGGTAGTATCCTTGAACCCATGTTATTCTGACACGGACTGCCTTCAGCAGAGTTCTAGGTTTTAGGAGTATAGGTGTGTGTGTGTGTATGTGTGTGTTTGTGTGTATGCTCATGTGTGTACTCCCCACTATATATACCTCTCTCTCTCTAAAATACAAATGGTATTTGTATACATCAAAGTTCATTACAAAACTGTAGACTTGGACAGCTGTGGTAGCACATACCTTTAATTCCAGCAGAGGCAGGTGGATCTCTGTGGGTTCAAGACCAGCTTGGTCTACTGAGCAAGTCCTAGGTCAGCCAGGGCTATACTAATGAGACAAAGAAATAAAAACTACAAAACAAAAAACTCACTGTGGACTACAGGCCTTAGAGGAACACAGTTTCCCTGTCTATATCATTAAAACATATTATTAAGTTCTATTATTACCGTAATGTACATTTTACTTTTCATTATTTTGTAGATTTGAAAGATGGCCTCATCTATGGCTTTGTCTCTTATTTGTTCATTTATGTGGCACTCAGATATCTGAGCATTTCATTTGATACAGGAAGACAATGGTTTCCTTTATTGTCCGTGGAACCCTTCCCATCGGAAATTTATTTTGAGATCCATGATTTCTCAAGATAGGCAGCAACTTTTTTAGATAGCCCAGCTCTAACCATCACGACTACAACTATCTTCATATTCAGATGGCTTAAACTGGGAATTTAAGACACATCCCCAATTCCTCAGACAAGTATCAGTCCTTACCATTCCAGAGAACTCAGCAGGTCTCAAGGCTACACAGTGGAATACCAGGCATCTCAAGCTCTCTGGGCAGAGTGAGGCTCAGCACCTTTGTTTCCTTCTCAACTTTGCCTGTGGAATCAGGCTTCACCACCAGCATAGACAAATGGCTTCCTAAAATAATGGATTGCAGACATGGTCCTTGGACCAACAGTCACCTTAATTTTAGGTGACACACACTAGATGCTGATAGTCACTGTTTCTGGCTACAAAATGGGAAGTGACTTTTTGTTTGTTTTGTATATTTTTTTGCATACATTTCAGACCATTCTAGAATCTTCTACTGTAGCCCTGGCTAGCTTTAGACTCACACTGCCCTTCTTGGCTCAGTCTCCCAATGCTAGGGTTACAGGCACCTAGCTTGGTCACGATTTTTGATGCAGTGTTACTTCTATCCACTGACAGGATTGAGTGCTGCTCAGCGCCCTCCCAGAGCTCATTCCCCAGGATCTTCCAGCCCTGGAAACACAGTCTTCATCAGGCTCAGTCCTAGAAGATCCCAACACTAGGATTTTCTCCCATAAGCCCTTTAAAATCACCTCAACTACAAACAAACACAGTCTGGTAACCTCCTGGTTCTGCTCTAACAGATCGTGGCACTCACCACGTCCTTGCCCTCAGGGCCTTTTAACTCACACCTCCCTGGGCTGTCAGTCCTCCTGTTTGCTTACCCTTGAGGATGTCCTTTCTACAAGGCCCAGAGGACCACATCCTCTCCTTTATCTGTTCCAACCTCAATAAAAGTAATAGGACCAAAGGCAACAGCTTACTCTTGACCCGTTGCATCAAAACGTAGAACCTGAGCTCCTCTTTTTTCCTGTTATCATCTAAACATGAATTCTGGCTTGCACTAGAGAAACATGGGTTGTGACGACTCAGAGACCACCACATGTTGCTGTTTTTACTCTTTTTGCTCTTTTGGGGTCTGCCACCCAGCTCCCAAACAAACCACCGCAGAGTCTTATTCCTTCCTACAAATACCTGGTATTACTGGGCTTGTTTTTAGCCAGCTTTTCTTAACTTAAACTATCCTGTCTACCTTTTGTCCCTGGGCTTTTACCTTTCTATATTTCTGTATAGCTTTCATTACTTCTTATTCTGTGACTTGCTGTGTAGCTGGGTGACTGTCTCTTTTTCCCTTGCTCCACCTCCTCTTCCAGATTCTTCCTCCTATTTATAATCTCTACCTGCCAGTCCCGCCTGTCTTTTCTTCTGCCTTGCTATTGGCCATTCAGCTCTTTTATCAGACCATCGGCAAAGAGGATCACAGCTTCAAAGAGTTAAAATAATACAGCATAAGCAAAAGCAACACACCTTAAAATAACATTCTACAACTACATATGTGTGTAGTGTACATGCTTGAACACACACACATGCAGACATACATACACCCATCCATCCATGCATTCATCCATCCATACATACACACGCATGCACACACACACACACACACACGAATGCCAATGAGCACTAAATGTGATGTGCTCTGTGTTTCTAGTTTTTTTTTTCTTATAAATAAGAGGAAGTTTATTTGCTTACAAGAGTTACAAGAGGTTGTGAGCTTCCTAAAGTTAATTACTAGGAACCGAACTTGGGTTCTATGGAAGTGCAGCAAGTATTCTTAATCACTGAACCATCTCCAGCCCCCACGTCATACTTTTTTTTTTTTATTGAGAAAAAGAAAAAAGTTTCCGCATCCCCCCAGCCCCCCACTTCCCCCTCCTCCCCCCACCCTCCTCCCCCTCCCCCCACCCCTCTCCCCCTCCCTCTCCAGTCCAAAGAGCAGTCAGGGTTCCCTGCCCTGTGGAAAGTCCAAGGTCCTCCCCCCTCCGTCCATGTCCAGGAAGGTGAACATCCATACTGTCTAGGCTCCCACAAAGCCCAAACTTGAAGTAGGATCAAAACCCAGGGCCATTGTCCTTGACTTCTCAGGCGAGGTCCCCAGTTAGTTCCTTGGGCAGCTGAGGATAGGGAACCTGAAATGACTCTATCCTATAGCCATACTGATGATTATCTTGCATATCACCATAGAACCTTCATCAGGTGATGGATGGAGATAGTCACAGAGACCCACACAGGAGCACCGGACTGAGCTCCCAAGTTCCCAATGAGGAGCGGAAGGAAGGAGAACATGAGCAAGGAAGTCAGGACCACGAGGGGTGCACCCACCCACGGAGACAGTGGGGCTGATCTATTGGGAGCTAACCAAGGCCAGCTGGACTGTGACGGAAGAAGCATGGGATAAAACAGGACTCTCTGAACATGGCGAACAATGGGGGCTGATGAGAAGTCAAGGACAATGGCTCTGTGTTTCTAGTGTGTTTACAAAGTTTACTATTATGGTCTTAAGGATGGTAAAATCTGGGAGGCAGAATATTTAACATATATAATATAATTCTCTTACAGAAAACATTACCATTCAGAAAGCAGAATCTTGTATATAAATGTGATGGTTGGTATTGTCAGTTTGATGGGATTTATAATCACTGTAGAAACAAATCTCTGGGTTTGTTTATAAGTTATTTCCTAGACTGTGTTACCTGAGGTGAGAAGGCTCACCCTAAATGTAAGTGGCACCATCCAATGGGCTGGGACTTTTGGGCAATAACAAAATAGTGAATGAACATAAGAATATATCATTTTGCTTTCTGAAGTGGACAGCCCCCTTTGGCTATACCACCCCCACCATTGGGACTGTATCCCTTGGAGCCTTAATCCAAAATAAACCTCTTATTACTCAAGCTGCTTTTGTCTGATATTTTCTCACAGCAATGAGTTAAGTAACTAACACAAAAATTTGTGTCAAACTAAGAATGAATTCTACAGTCAAATTTCAAGTAGCAAAAGAAAGTTCAACAAACATAGCTCTTTGTGCTCTGAGCCACAGTGTTAGAGGAAACAAGGACAGTGATGAACGCGGTACTAAGAAAGTGTTAATGTAAGCCAGCAACAGAGTAAACTTTTAAAGTCACCAGCTTACAGAAAACTGAGTAATTTGTTCTCCCTAACCACTAAAATTATAGAAACTCTTAGTACTGGGCATGGAACTACTCCATGAGGTATACTTTACAGAAGTCTTGAAACTCATGGTTGTTTATTCTCAGAAAACTATGCTTATAGGATGTGTTTAACAGTTCCTGGCTTGAGTTCTGTTTGGTGGAGTGAGTCTTCAATCCAAGCAGAAAGTGGATGGTTAACAGTGTTGTACCACTGTTGCCGAGTGGGCTTATCTTGCCAGGCTGGTAGCTACTGTAGCCCACACAGTTCACAGCTGAGTGAAGTTCATGGTTATTTTCCTACCCCAGGAAACATGGATGGAATCTTCAGCAGTAGCAAAGCAGCCAGTAAAGGGGAGGTTCCTAGGCCTGCAGCAGCTCTGTTTCTCTGTTTGATGACTTAAGTATGTAGTGTCTTCAGCAAAAGGTCTTACCATCAGGTTTTGCAGGGTAACTGAGAACAATGGCAATAATGTGTAATGTTGGGTGGTGGTCTATGAGTCTCCACTGACCAACAACTTAAAAGGGGTAACTCAGTTCTGACACTGTTTCTATTTGTTTCCAGTTGTCTCTGAGAGGCATTGTCTGCACTCTCCCTGCAACCCACTTAAACTCATTTCTATATGTGACTAGTTTTTTTTTCTTTTTCGAGACAGGGTTTCTCTGTGGCTTTGGAGCCTGTCCTGGAACTAGCTCTGTAGACCAGGCTGGTCTCAAACTCACAGAGATCTGCCTGCCTCTGCCTCCCGAGTGCTGGGATTAAAGGCATGCGCCACCATCGCCCGGCTGTGACTAGTTTTAGGATGTTTCTATAGTACTATGTTTTCAAGTGTTTTTTCAAAGGTTTTTCACTGTGTAACAATCCTTCTGTACACTCGGAATATATGTCACGATGATTGGTTTAACAAACAAGCTGACTCAATAACTGAACAGGATAAAGTCAGGTGGAAAAGTGAAACAGAGAATGATGGGAGAAAGAGGGATGGAGTCTGACGTTACCAGTCAGATGCGGAGGGTGCAGGAGATGAATGTGCCATGCTAATAAAGGTACCACCACATGGCAGCGCATAAATGTAGGTTAACTTAAAATGTAAGAGCTAGCTACTAATAAGCCTGAGCTATTGACTGAGCATTTATAAGTAATACTAAGTCTCTGTGTAAGTTATTTGGGAACTGGTGGATGGGTCTGAAACTTCCATCTACAATCTTTAGTGTTATTATCCCTCCACATATTCCTAAGGATGAGTATTTTTAACAAAAGCTTTGAAAGAGAGGCATTGTGGCTCATTTCTGAAATTCACACTCAGGAGGCAGGAGCAGTAGGAGGATAGGAGCAGAAGGCTAGGTGAACTACATAGTGAGTTCCAGGCCAGCGTGGCTACAGTTTGAAAACCTGCCTTAAAAACAAAACAAAACCCCCAAAGTTACTTTAAATATTTGTTATAGTGATTCTGTAGGGACTAAGAGTCTGAGGTAATGACATGATTGTAGACATAAATATGGGGACAAATTGAACTATCTCCAAGCCAAATATATTGTTTCATATAAAATATGGCTCATATAATCTATTACATACTTTACCAATTGAACTTTCTGGTTCTGTACTCCCCCCACCATGGTGGAAAATAAATTAATTTAATCCCTCAAAGTGCTGAAGGTGTAGCTCAGTGGTAGAGTACTTGTCTAGCATGTACAAGGCCATGGATTCAGTTTCCAGCACTGCAGAGATGGGGGAGGGGTGCTCACCAATGCCACAAAGAGCCCCCACTAGACTTCACTTCTTTTTTTTCTCTGTTTTATATTTTTTTTAATTTATTTTTATTAAAGATTTCTGTCTCTTCCCTACCGCCGCCTCCCCTTTCCCACCCCCCCCAACCAAGTCCCCCTCCCTCGTCAGCCCAAAGAGCAGTCAGGGTTGCCTGCCCTGTGGGAAGTCCAAGGACCACCCACCTCCATCCAGGTCTAGTAAGGTGAGCATCCAAACTGCCTAGGCTCCCACAAAGCCAATATGTGCAGTAGGATCAAAAACCCATTGTCATTGTTCTTGAGTTCTCAGTAGTCCTCATTGTCCGCTATGTTCAGCGAGACCGGTTTTATCCCAGGCTTTTTCAGACCCAGGCCAGCTGGCCTTGGTGAGTTCCCTATAAAACATCCCCATTGTCTCAGTGTGTGGGTGCACCCCTTGCAGTCCTGAGTTCCTTGCTCGTGCTCTCTCTCCTTCTGCTCCTGATTTGGACCTTGAGATTTCAGTCCGGTGCTCCAATGTGGGTCTCTGTCTCTGTCTCCTTTCATCGCCTGATGAAGGTTAAAATTCAGGAGGATGCCTGTTTGTTTTTCTTTGGGTTCTCCTTCTTATTTAGCTTCTCTAAGAACCTGAATTATAGGCTCAATGTCCTTTATTTATGGCTAGAAACCAAATATGAGTGAGTACATCCCATGTTCCTCTTTTTGGCTCTGGCTTACCTCACTCAGGATAGGGTTTTCTATTTCCATCCATTTGCCTGCAAACTTCAAGAAGTTCTTGTTTTTTACTGCTGAGTAGTACTCTAATATGTATATATTCCATACTTTCTTCATCCATTCTTCCATTGAAGGGCATCTAGGTTGTTTCCAGGTTCTGGCTATTACAAACAATGCTGTTATGAACATAGTAGAGCACATACTTTTGTTGTATGGTAAGGCCTCTCTTGGGTATATTCCCAAGAGTGGTATTGCTGGGTCCAGGGGTAGGTTGATCCCGAATTTCCTGAGAAACCTCCACACTGCTTTCCAGAGTGGTTGCACAAGTTTGTATTCCCACCAGCAATGGATGAGTGTACCCCTTTCTCCACAACCTCTCCAGCAAAGGCTATCATTGGTGTTTTTGATTTTAGCCATTCTGACAGGTGTAAGATGGTATCTTAAAGTTGTCTTGATTTGCATTTCCCTGATCGCTAAGGAAGTTGAGCATGACCTTAGGTGTCTTTTGGCCATTTGAACTTCTTCTTTTGAGAGATCTCTGTTCAGCTCAGTGCCCCATTTTATAATTGGGTTGATTAGCCTTTTACGGTCTAATTTCTTGAGTTCTTTATATATTTTGGAGATCAGACCTTTGTCAGTTGCGGGGTTGGTGAAGATTTTCTCCCAGTCAGTGGGTTGTCTTTCTGTCTCAGCGACAGTGTCCTTTGCTTTACAGAAGCTTCTCAGTCTCAGGAGGTCCCATTTATTCAATGAGGCCCTTACTGTCTGTGCTGCTGGGGTTATACATAGGAAGTGGTCTCCTGTGCCCACGTGTTGTAGAGTACTTCCCACTTTCTCTTCTATCAGGTTCAGTGTGTTCGGACTGATATTGAGGTCTTTAATCCACTTGGACTTGAGTTTTGTGCATGGTGATAGATATGGATTTATTTTCATTCTTCTACAGATTGACATCCAGTTTTGCCAGCACAATTTGTTGAAGATGCTCTCTTTTTTCCATTTTATACTTTAAGCTCCTTTATCAAAAATCAGGTGCTCATAGGTTTGTGGGTTAAAGTCAGGGTCTTCTATTCGATTCCATTGGTCGACTTCTCTGTTTTTATGCCAATACCAAGCTGTTTTCAATACTGTAGCTCTGTAATAGAGTTTGAAGTCAGGGATGGTAATGCCTCCAGACGTTCTTTTATTGTATAAGATTGTTTTGGCTATCCTGGGTTTTTTGTTTTTCCATATAAAGTTGCTTATTGTCTTCTCCAGATCTGTGAAGAATTTTGATGGGATTTTGATGGGGATTGCATTGAATCTATAGATTGCTTTTGGTAGAATTGCCATTTTTACTATGTTGATCCTCCCAATCCAAGAGCAAGGGAGATCCTTCCATTTTCTGGTGTCCTCTTCTATTTCTTTCTTCAAAGACTTAAAGTTCTTGTCAAATAGATCTTTCACTTCCTTGGTCAGGGTTACCCCAAGATATTTTATGCTCTTTGTGGCTATCGTGAAAGGTGATGCTTCTCTGATTTCCCTCTCTGTTTCTTTATCCTTAGTGTATAGGAAGGCAACTGATTTTTTGGAGTTGATCTTGTATCCTGCCACATTACTAAAGGTGTTTATCAGCTGTAGGAGTTCTTTGGTAGAGTTTTTGGGGTCTCTTATGTATACTATCATATCATCTGCAAATAACGAAAGCTTAACTTCTTCCTTTCCAATGCGAATCCCCTTGATCCCCTTATGTTGTCTTATTGCTATTGCTAGAACTTCAAGCACTATATTGAAGAGGTATGGAGAGAGTGGACATCCTTGTCTAGTTCCTGATTTTAGTGGGATGGCTTTGAGTTTTTCTCTGTTTAATTTGATGTTAGCTGTCGGCTTGCTGTAAATAGCTTTTATTATATTTAGGTATGCCCCTTGTATCCCTAGTCTCTCCAATACCTTTATCATAAAGGGGTGTTGAATTTTGTTGAATGCTTTTTCAGCATCTAATGAAATGATCATATGGTTTTTTTCTTTCAGTTTATTTATATGGTGGATTACATTGATAGATTTGTGTATGTTGAACTAGCCCTGCATCTCTGGGATGAAGCCTACTTGATCATAATGGATAATTTTTCTAATGTGTTCTTGAATTCAGTTTGCCAGTATTTTATTGAGAATTTTTGTGTCAATATTCATGAGTGAGATAGGCCTGTAATTCTCTTTCTTGGTTGGGTCTTTGTGTGGTTTTGGTATCAGGGTAACTGTAGCTTCATAAAAGGAATTTGGCAATGACTTATCTGTTTCTATATTGTGAAATACATTAAGGAGTATAGGTATTAGCTTGGAACTTCTTGGAAGTTCTGGTAGAATTCTGCATTGAAGCCATCTGGTCCTGGGCTTTTTTTGGAGGGGAGATTTTTGATAACAGCTTCTAGTTCTTCGCGACTAACAGGTCTATTTAGATCGTTCACCTGGTCTTGGTTTAGCTTTGGTATATGGTACTTATCTAAAAAAATGTCCATTTCTTTTGCATTTTCCAGTTTTGTGGCATACAGGCTTTTGTAGTAGGATCTAATGATTCTCTGAATTTCCTCTGTGTCTGTAGTTATGTCCCCCTTTTCATTTTTGATCTTATTTATTTGCGTGTTCTCTCTCTGTTGTTTAATTAGTTTGGATAGGGGTTTGTCGATCTTATTGATTTTCTCCAAGAACCAACTTTTTGTTTCATTGATTCTTTGGACTGTTTTCTGTGTTTCTATTTTGTTGATTTCCGCCGTCAGTTTGATTATTTCCAGTCTTCTACTCCTCCTGGGCACATCTGCTTCTTTTTTTTCTAAAGCTTTCAGGTGTGTTGTTAAGTCCCCGATGTATGCTTTCTCCGTTTTCTTTAAGTGTGCACTTAGTGCTATGAACTTTCCTCTTAGCACTGCTTTCATCGTGTCCCATAGGTTTGAGTATGTTGTCTCTTTATTGTCATTAAATTCGAGGAAGACTTTAATTTCTTTCTTAATTTCTTCCTTGACCCAGGTGTGGTTCAGTAGTTGACTGTTCAGTTTCCATGAGTTTGTCAGCTTTCTGGGGGTAGTATTGTTGTTGCCTTCTAACTTTAATCCATGGTGATCTGATAAGACACAGGTGGACACTGATATTTTTTTGTATCTGTGGAGGTTTCCTTTGTTTCCGAGTATGTGGTCAATTTTCGAGAAGGTTCCATGAGCTGCAGAGAAGAAGGTATATTCTTTCCTATTTGGGTGGAATGATCTATAGATGTCTGTTAAGTCCAATTGCTTCATTACCTCCAATAATTCTCTTAATTCTCTACTAGGTTTCTGTCTGATTGACCTGTCCATTGGAGAGAGAGGTGTATTGAAGTCTCCTACTACTAGTGTGTGTGGTTTAATGTCTGCCTTCAGTTCTAGTAATATTTCTTTTAGATAAGTGGGTGCTTTTGTATTAGGGGCGTAGATATGCAGGATTGATACGTCATCCTGATGAATTGTTCCTGTTATAAGTATAAAGTGTCCATCTCGATCTCTTCTGATTGATTTTAGTTTGAAGTCAGTTTTGTTAGAAATTAATATGGCCACACCTGCTTTTTTCTTAGGACCATTTGCTTGAAAGACCTTTTCTCAACCCTTTACTCTGAGTAGATGCCTATCTTTGTGTTTGAGATGTGTTTCTTGCAAACAGCAGAATGTTGGATCCTGTTTTTGTATCCAATCTCTTAGTCTGTGCCTTTTTATAGGTGAATTGAGACCATTAATATTAAGTGATATTAATGACCAGTGGTTGTTTACTCCAGTTATTCTTATTGTTTTTGGTATTAGAGTTTGTGTGTCTCCCTTCTTTGAGTTGTGCTGGTGAAGGGTTGCTAGATGCCTGAGTTGTTGTAGGCAGTGTTGGCAATGTTGGATTTCTTGGGTTGCGATTTTCCTTCTATTACCTTCTGTAGGGCTGGATTTGTGGCTACATATTGTTTAAATTTGTTCTTATCCTGGAATGTCTTGTTTTCTCCATTGATAGTGAACGATAGCTTGGCTGGGTATAGTAGTTTGGGTTTGCATCCATGGTCTCTTAGCTTCTCAGTACCTCTATCCAGGACCTTCTGGCTTTCATGGTTTCCATAGAGAAGTCAGGTGTAAGTCTGATCGGTTTACCTTTATAAGTTACTTGGCCTTTTTCCTTTGCAGTTCTTAATATTCTTTCTTTAACCTGTATATTCTGTGTTTTGATTATTATATGGCGAGGGGATGTTTTTCTTTGATCCAGTCTGTTAGGTGTTCTGTATGCTTCTTGAATATTCAAAGTAATATCCTTCTTTATGTTGGGAAAGTTTTCTTCCAAAATTTTGTTAAAAATATTTTCTGGGCCTTTGAGCTGTGACTCTTCTCCTTCTTCTATTCCTATTATTCTTATGTTTGGTCTTTTTTTTGTGTCCCATATTTCCTGCATGTTTTGTGATGAGAATTTGTTGGCTTTGCTGTTTTCTTTGATCAGTGCATTTATTTTCTCTATGGTGTCCTCAGAATCTGAAATTCTTTCTTCTATTTCTTGTATTCTATTGATTATGCTTGTTTCTGTAGGCTCTGCTCGTTGACCTGGATTTTCCATATCCAGCTGGTGCTCAGTTTGTGTTTTCTTCCTTGCTTCCCTTTCAGTTTTCAATTCTTGAACTGTTTCCATTACCTGTTTGATCGTTTTTTCTTGGTTTCCCAGGGTATCATGTACGTATTTACTCATTTCTTCAAACTTTTGGTTATACTTCTCATCCATTTCTATAAGGGCATTTTTCACATGTTGTTTAATGGGCTCTATTGCTTTCATAAAGTCAATTTTTTCCACTTCTTCTGAATTAGGGTGTTCAAGTCCATCTGTGTAAGATCATTGGTTTCTGGTGTTTTCATGTTGTTTTTCAGATTATTGGGTGATTTCTTGCCTTGGCGCCTGCCCATCTCCTCCTATCGAAGCTATCTAATGGGTCTTTTAAAACCGGATCAGGTTTCCCTGTTGGCCAGGGGCTCCTCTTACAAAATGCTGTCGCTCTGTTTCCTGGCTCCTGCCAGGGGCCAAGTTCCCTCTTGCCCCTCAGAAGGGTCTTCAGGAATGGGACCCGGCTCCTTCCTTGCTAGGGATCTCGCCAACCAAAGGCCTACCTCTTTGCTTTAATTGTAGTGGGGCGATCTGCTCTCGGTGTTGTGCTCTGGTCCCCGCTGTCTGCCGCCACCTGCGCCGGTGGTCTTCCCCCCTGCCTGGGCCTGCCTGCGCACCCTAGACTTCACTTCTTAAAGGTTTGTCTTGGTCGTGTTCTATCGCTGTGAAAAGACAACATGACCACAGCAACTCTTATGCAAGAAAGCCATTTAATTATGGTGGTTTACAATTTCAGAGCTTTAACCCATTTTCCTCATGGTAGGGAGCATGGCAGCACACAGGCAGACAGGTTTCTGGAGAAGGAACTGAGAGCTCCATATCTGTATCCACAGGCAGCAGAAAGAGACACTGAGACTGTCTTGAGCTTTTGAAATCCCAAAGCTTACCTCCCAGGGGCACACTTCCTCCAACAAAGCCTACAGTGAGATCATACCCTCCTAATCCCACTCAAGTATCACCACTTCCCTCATGATCAAGCATCCAAATACATGAGTTTCTGAGGACCATTCTTATTCAAACTACCACAAGGTCCCATCACTTCCCAGTAGCACCACATGGATACTAGCCTTTAATGTGCACACTTTGAAGGACAGTCTGGATCAAACATAGTAGACGGCAAAAGAAAGTTTCTTCAAGTTATAGAGATTCCCTTGCCACATGGGTGAGAGAGCTGTGTATCAAAGCATGCCCCGGGGAGATGGAGCAACTGACACACTGTGCTCCAGAAGGCTGTTCTTGCAAAGATGGATGTAAATATAAACCTGGAGAAAGGGACCCTGGATAACTGCATTCTGGGGATTATGTATGGCAGGTGGAGGGGAGGAGATCTTAGAAGGAGGGCTCCAGGTGGGTTTTTTGTTTTTTAGTTTCATATACCAACAATAGGATCAAAGGATCAGTTCTGTAAAGTGGGGACATCCAGCAGAGAGAAACTGGCCATCTATTTAGAAAACATGGTTGAAAGCCTTGCTATCCTTAGGTAGAGGTGTGAGAAATACCAAGATCTGTGTCATTTATTTAGGAAGGAACTGTCTTAGTTCATTAACTTGTAATCCCTAAAGGATTTGAAAAAGTCATTGAAAAATAGAAAAACATACTTGTTCTAAAATAGGGTATTTTCTTGATTAATGATTGACATGGGATGGCCCATCCCATAATGGGCAATGGCACCCCTAGGCAGGTGGGCCTGGGTTGTACAAGAAAGGGAGCAGACAAGCCATGCAGAACAACCAATAATCAGTGCCTCTCCATGGTCTCTGCCTTAGTTCCTGACCCAAGATCCCTGGCCTGCTTGGGTTCCTGCCTTAGCTTCACCTCACACTGGACTCCAAAATGTAAGGTGAAATAAGCCCTTCTTCTCTCAAGTTGCTTTTGGTTAAAACTCAAGGGCTTTTAAGTGGGAAACTTGTGTCTTTTGCTTAGGCCATTCAATTATATATGAAATAAAATGCATTTTAATGACCCTCTGAGCCATCTCCTGGACCCTCCACCAGAGCAATGTGTCCTCTCACCCTCTGAGCCGTCTCCTGGGCCCTCCACCAGAGCAGTGTCTACTCTTACCCTCTGAGCCATCTCTCCAGTCCCTAGAGGAACACATTTCAAAAGCTGGGCAATAGAGCACCTTCCTGAGCAGGGATGTCTACTTACAAAGATGTAGTAGCATGTTACATAAGTTTTGAAATATATGAACTCCCAAACCTTATCTTTAATTTTATTGCTCATTTCCAGAAGATTTTGTTATCGTTCTACTTAATGCTTATTAAAATGATAGTTATATAATTTTACATTTATCAATAAATGTAATTTTCCATTGTAAAAAAGGTGCATACTAACACATATAGGCAATATAAAAAGTAATATAAAAAGTAAAATGTATAGGTGTTGACTGAGGTTTCTGTCCTGCCTGGTTCCCGCAGCCATTACATCCCAAAGAAGTCACAGAGAAGACTACATTAATCATAAACTGATTGGCCCAGTAGCTCAGGCTTCTTATTAATTAATTCTTATAACTTATATCAGCCCACAATTCTTGTCTGTGTTAGCCACATGACTCCGTACCTTATTTGGTGAGACAGTCACATCTTGCTTCCTCTGCCTGAGTCACAACTGGAGACTGCACTTCCCTTTTTCCAGTATTCTCACTGCCCTGCCTCTGCTTCCTGCCTGGTTGCCCCACCTATACTTCCTGCCTTGCTACTGGCCAATCAGCATTTTATTAAATATAATACAAGTGACAGGATAAAAGACCATTGTCCCACCACATATAGGATTTCAGAACTAGTAAAGATTTTTAAGTCTTGAGAGAATAAACTGAATTGTTATTCAGTATAATCTGGAACCATAGAGTAACTGAATAGTTTTCTAAGTATAAATTTCTAATATGAACATGGAGAAACAGAAAAAATTTAATGTACTAATTTTAAACTTTGAATTGATAATAAAAATGCTGCCACGTTTCTCAGATTAAGAAAAGGTTTTGCAATAGGAATTATTCTATCTCTAGCCGCCATAACTCAATTCCATAGATGGAGTCACTTAGACAACAGGAATCTCCTTTGAGCTTTGGAGTCAGGAAGCCTAAGGGGAGATCCTAGCCAGTAGGGCTCCTGTGTGCCACCCCACTTTATGGCCTTGCAGATGTCTAGCTGCCTTTGCTGTGTTCTATAAGGAAAGAGGGGGAAGAGGGGAGAGTGGAGCAGGTGTGAGGAAAGAGAGAAAGGAGGCAGGCAGGGGGCTAGCTCCTAGTATCTGTCGTATGGGAGCACCCATTCCAGCATGAGGGCTCCATTTTCCTCCAGACTTAATTATCTCCCAGAGGCCCTGTCTAACTAGGGTTTCTGTTGCTGTGATGAACTGCTATAACCAAAAGCAAGTAGGGGAGGAAAAGGTTTATTCTACTTACACTTCCACATTACAGTTCATCATCAAAGGCAGTCAGGGCAGGAACTCAGACAGGGCAGGAGCCTGGAGGTAGAAGCTGACTCAGGGCCTTGGAGGGTGCTGCTTGCTGGCTTGTTCTCCAGGGCTTGCTCAGTCTACTTTCTTACAGCATCTAGGACCATCAGGCCAGGGCTGGCACCATTCACAATGGTCTCAGCCTTCCCATCAGTCACTAATTAAGAAAATGTCCCACAGCCTTGCCTACAGCCAGATCTTCTGAAAATATATTCTCAATAGATGTTCCCTCCTTGCAGATGACTCTAGCTTGTGTCAAGCTGACATAAAAATCAGTCAACAGAGGTCCTTTCTCCAAACACCATTGCATTCATTGGGCTGTGGGGCCATTGCAGGACAAAAATCCAAACGCCTGTGACATGTTTTGTTCCTCCCGTAGCAGAAGGTTGCACAGCCCCTGCTAGATTCTGAGTACAAATGAGGCCATATCTATGGCCCAAATTGCAGCAAAGAGATGGTTCAGTGGTTAACAGCATTTGTCTTGTAGAGAACCCAGGTTCATTCCCCAGCATCAGCATGGTAGCTTACAGCTGTCTGCAACTCCAGTTTCAGGGGATCAGGCATGCATACAGTGCATAGACATACTTGTAGGCCAAACACTCATACACATAAAAATCTTAAAAGGTCAAAACCAAAAAACTACAGCGACTCAATCTTTCTAGTTGGCTTAGGGATTTTGCCCCATTCTATGCTCTTGGCCTCACCTGGGGAGTACCTGTGGATGCTCATCTGGGGAGTACTTGTTGGATGCTCACCTGGGGAGCACCTGTGGATGTTCACCTGGGAAGTAC
>JABTXL010016972.1:5135709-5162695 GCA_025134845.1 Neodon shergylaensis | reverse complement strand
ACCTAGGAAGCACCTGTGGATGCTCACCTAGGAAGCACCTGTGGATGTTCACCTGGGGAGTACCTGTGGATGCTCACTTGAGAAGCACCTGTGGATGCTCACCTGGGGAGTACCTGTGGATGCTCTCAATCAAGCTGAGCACTGTTAACTTCATTTGTCCTCCAGGAAGGCTCTTGCTTCTGTCTCTAAGGCTACGACCTTCTGAAGACTTTTATTGTGCCAAAACCCAAGTCTTTCACAGGAGGCCATGTGGTGGTATGTACACATGTGTGTAAGGGAGTGTACAGATGATCTTTACCCAGCAAAAAATTCCTCATTTTCTCTCCAAAACGATCTATCAGCTCCGTCAAACTCTGGTCTTAGCTTCTTGTCTACTAAGAATATCTGTGCTCCAATTCTTTTTTCTTCTTCATCTCTACCCACTGGTTTTGAATAAAAACGAAATCTTTTAGATCCTAAAATCAAAGTTTCTGGAAATATCACTTCCGGCCAATAGGCAATAGGTTGCCAGCCAGCTAATTACAAAGCCATGGAGCCTGTGATTTCCAGTCTGGGGGTCACCTGGAACTTCCTATATTTTGACCTTCAATATTTCAAAATTATCTTAGATTTATTTTGTCTTACTTTGCTTTCTATTGCTACTATAAAACACCACAACCAAAAGCAACTTGAGAGAAGACGGGCTTATTTCACCTTACACTTTGGAGTCCAGTGTGAGGTGAAGCGAAGGCAGGAACCCAAGCAGGCCAGGGATCTTGGGTCAGGAACTAAGGCAGAGACCATGGAGAGGCACTGATTATTGGTTGTTCTGCATGGCTTGTCTGCTCCCTTTCTTATACAACCCAGGCCCACCTGCCTAGGGGTGCCATTGCCCATTATGGGATGGGCCATCCCATGTCAATCATTAATCAAGAAAATGCCCTACAGTCCTGCCAATCTGAGGAGGGATTTTCTCAATTTAGGTTTTCCTTTTTCACGTGATCCTGTTTCAAGTTGACAAAAAACAAAAACAAAACAAAAAATTCAACTAACCATCACATATTTTTAATAATAATAATTATAATAATAATGATAAACTCTAGTATTTGGGTACTCTGGAGTAACAGAATTTCTCTTTCTCTCTCTCTATGTATGTATATATGTATACATAAAGGAAATTTTTTAGTATGCCTTACAGGTTTTGATCCAACTAATTCAAAATGACTGGCTATGAAAGTCTAAGAATTCTGAATTAGTTCAGCCCACGAGGCTGATGTCTCAGCTGGTGTTCAGTAGACACTGGAATCCCTAAGAAGTATGCTCCAATGCTAGTAAAGGAGTGGACTTGCTACCAAGGAGAGAGCAAACAGCTTCGGAGCAAAAGTTTCCTTTTTCTGTCTTTATATAGGCTTCCAGCAGAAGGTGTGACCCAGATTAAAGGTATGTCTTCCTGCCTCAAGATTCAGACAGAAGGTGTGTATTTTCTTATTTTAAATTAATCAAAACAACAACAACAACAACAAACTTCCTTGTGTGCGCTCCATTTATGGATTTCAGTTAATTCCAGATGCAGTCAACTTGACAACAAAGAATAAACATCACATCCGTGGTACTAAGTGGTGATGTGATTGAAACCTGGAGCTGATGGTGTTGTATGGTACCTGCATCCAGTCTGCCTGGGAAAACAGACCTTCGCTCAACTGTAGCTACCACTTCAAGGACAATATTCCCAGTCCAGTTGTGTGACACTCTTAAGACTGATCTCATTTACACCTCACATTGTCTTGAAGCTGTAAATCTAAAAAACAGTTGAATTATGTAAATTATGAAAATACATTACAAATGTCCATAAGATTAATTAAGAAATTAATATGCTATGTGTCATTCTCTATATCTGTATGTGTGTGTATTTGTGTATACCTGTGCATGCTTATGTACATAGAAACACATGAACATACTTGTGGAGTTCAGAGAACAAATTCCGGCATCATAACTTAGGACCCATCCACTCCTTGGTTTCTTTGAGATACGAACTTTCATTTGCTTGGACTTCACCAATTAGGCTAGGCTGAGCAGCCACCGAATTCTAGGGATTCATCTGCTTCCACCTCCCCAGTGCTGTGATTACAAATGTGTTGTCATCACACCCAGGTCGGCACTTTTATATAGGCTCTGGACATCAAACTGAATCATAGTGTTTGCAAGGAGGCAGATATCAGCATCTTTTTAATTGTGACCTCTGGCTGCTATGTACATGTGATTACATGTGTATGCATGTGCACACATGGATATATACACACACATTCATTCATACAATAAATATTTCTACTAAAATGTTGTACTAAAATGTTATTGTGATTTGTCAAAAAAGAAATTAAATAGCAACGGCTATATTTCATTACTTTCTTAGTAACTATCTTATATACATATTTTATTTATTTATTTTGAGACAAAGTCTCACTATGAAGTCCTGAGAGGCCTGGAACCATCTATATAAACTGTAAATGGGGATTTCTTTCCTGGCAACCAGTTCTCAAATAAACCACTCTGAGGCTTATATTAATTATAAATGTTTGACTGATGGCTTACGCTTATTACTAGCTAGCTTTTATATATAAATTAACCTATATTTCTTATTTATGCTTTGCCACATGATTCTTGGCTTGTTACCTCATTTTCTATATGCCTTGCTTCCTCGACAGCTGACTGGCATCTTCCAGACTCTGCCTTTCTTTTCCTGTATCTCTGCTTGGATTTCCCACCTGGCTCTATCCTGCCTTGCCATAGGCCAATGCAGCTTTATTTATTATCAACCAATGAGAGCAACACATATTCACAGTATGCAGAAAGACCATTCCACAACATTTTCCTCTTTCTGTTTAATAAAAAAATGTTTTTTTTCCTTTAACATAGTAAAATTACATATAAAAAAACAGTTACCAAGTAAGAATTACAGTGACAATATCTAGTCTATTTGTATTTGTCAAAATTAAAGAAAATGTTCTATCATCTATCCTATCTTTGTGAGTCTAAAGCAGAGATACAGGAAAAGAAGGGCAGAGTCTAAAGTTTTATATCTAATTATCTTTTATCATAACTAATGAAGACTATAATTATAACTATCTAGTCTTCAACTCTAACAAAGACCACAGAAGGATATAATATTATCTGAGTAAACAGGAAGTACATTGCCAGCAACTTCCAAAACTTTAGAAATGACAGAGATATATGGTTGCCTGTACAGTTACCCAAAGTTCTTCCGTAATATTGGGGCATTCATCATTAGCCTACCAGCCTCGAGTATCAGGCAGACTTTTCAGTGAAGTAGGAAATTTGAAGGACTGCCCTGCCTATATTGGCAAAGTTCATCAGTCTCTTTCTTCTGTGTCCTGCAGAATGTCCTTCTTCTGTGAAGCAGGAATTTTAAGGACAATCCCACCTTGTTTTGGCCAAGTTCAACATTTTCCTGTCGGTCCTGCATATCCAGTTTATACAGCATACTGTCAAGCAGTTCAGGCAAGAGCAGTTTCTTGCCCAAATAGCTAGCCTGGCCACATTGAAAGCAAACTCCATAAGTTTGTTCAGTGCCCATCATCCTCTTTGAAGTAACTGGTGCTTCCATAAGCACCTGTGCTTCATTGTCTCATAAGAAACCTAAGGCATTTAGGTATTTTAAAATACTTAGGTTGGTATATTGTATCAGTCTTTCTTTCAGTCCCGTGTCTCCCAGCAGCTGCCGCTTGCTTATCAACAATCAAAAAAATTCAAAACCAACACAATAATACATAGGATCCAGACTCCCTGTGTATTTACCATCTACATGGTTTTTTCCTTTTATATTACTTTTACCCTCTCTTTAAAGACTTTATTACTTTTAAACTACTATTTCTTTCTTCTATGACTGTCAATACCCATATTCTTTCTTTTTTAAGCCTATGTGTATTGTAAATCATAGTGGAAAGTGTTTAGAGGTTTTTCTGGCTGGACCTCTTCTTGCTATGTATCTTTAAGGTTTTTTTTTTCTGTATTAACAAAAGCTAAATCCTACACACAGCACACAGCACGTGGCTGATGAGCCGCTCTGTACTGAGGCCTATGTGAGACTGCAGAAACCCGCCGCGCAGTTCAGTGCACAGTAGCTGGTGGCCGGGAGACGTGTGTCTGTACTGCTCCTGACACAAAACTGTGAGACTAGGAAGACTGGTGTGGCTCCGTTTCTGTGCATTTAGAGCCCTTTCTAAGCCTTTTCAGGTCTTAATGCAGATTCATGCCAGTCATTGGGTGCCATATGTAAATGGAGGTTTCCCTCCTGCCCACCACTTCTCAAATAACCACACAGAGGCTTATGTTAGTTATAAATGTTTGGCTGATGGCTCAGGCTTATTACTAGCTAGCTCCTACATATAAATTAATCCATATCCACATGGTTCGTGGCTTGTTACCTCATCTTCTCCATGTCATGCTTCCTTGGCAGCTGTCTGGCTGGCATCTCCCAGCCTCCACCCTTGTTTTCCTGCATCTCTGTTTGGATTTTCCACCTGGCTCTATCCTGCCTTGCCATAGGCCAATGCAGCTTTATTCATCCATGAATGAGAGCAACACAGTGTATAGAAAGACTATATCCCACAGCAATAGACCAAGCTAGCCTCAAACTCACAAAGATCCACTTGCTTCTATTTTCCTGAGTACCATGCTTAAAGGCTGTGTTACCATACCGGGCCAGTAATATTATTTGAGGTGCTTCCAAACTCATGCTGGGCAGTTGTTGGGGTCCATCCTCGATGGGTTAGTACACGTCAGGGGAGAAAAGTGTGGATAAGAAATGTTAGGCAGAAAAAACAGAGATGCAAAAGAAACAGACAGACACCAGGATTGAATTGAGAGGGTCTTCATTCAACACCGAAGTAAGCCTTAAGTTTGTTTGTTTATTTATTTATAGTTGTTTTTTTCAAGACATGGTTTCTCTGTGTAACAGCCCTAACTGTCCTGGAACTAGCTCTTGTAGACCAGGCTGGCCTCGAATTCACAGAGATCCGCCTGCCTCTGCCTCTGAAGTGCTGGGATTAAAGGCGTGCGCCACCACCACCACACCTTTTATTTTTACAGTCCTTCTGTCCCACCCCAATCCAAAGGGGAGGGCAGGAGATTTCTTTACCAACGATACAAGGAACAAACAAAATAATCACCTCATATACCCAAAGCATCAAGTAACCACACTCTAGGTCAAAACCTCCTGTTAGTAGCCACACCTAGGGTCAAATCTCCTGTCAATAACCTTGAAGGGGCAAAAACAGGCCTAAACTCTCTGACCTTTTGTTAAGGTAGAACAAATTCACATCCATGGGCTTTGACAGGTGACGGTGGCACACACTTTTAATCCTAGCACTTGGGAGGCAAAGGCAGGAGGATCTCCGTGAGTACGAGGCCAGCCTGGTCTACAAAGTGAGTTCCAGGACAGCCAGGGATTTTACACAGAGAAACCCTGTCTTGAAAACAAAACAAGACAACAACAACAAAATTCCAAACAAACCAAAACCAAACCAAAGCAAAATCCTAATAATTACTTAATAGTTTGTAGGTCAGTGGTCATTAGTCCAAAAGTAAATGCAAGAGCTGGGATGTAACTCAGCTTTGGTGGAGTGCTTGTCTAGCATGTATAAAGCCCTGGGTTTGATGTGAAATTGAAAATCAAACCCACAATTACCCAATTAAATCAAGCTTTATTGAATGCTGGCCAGGCAGATGGACCCTGGTCCATACCTGATGTTCCCAGAGAATGGTGCTGACTAGGTTAGTCAGATGCCCATAAAGGCAAAACCCTCAGGGCTACATAGCACCCCCCACTTTGTCCTGACGTACTTTCTGCCTACATGTGGTCCAACACATCCTGTGCAGTGGGGCAACCTACCTTATTTACTGAAGTGAAAACACACGGCTTGTTATCTTTTTAAAAATATTTATTTATTTATTTATTTATTTATTTATTTACTATGTATCGATATTCTGTTTGTGTGTATGCCTGCAGGCCAGAAGAGGGCACCAGACCCCATTAAGATGGTTGTGAGCCACCATGTCGTTTCTGGGAATTGAACTCAGGACCTTTGGAAGAGCAGGCAATGCTCTTAACCGCTGAGCCATCTCTCCAGCCCGGTTTGTTATCTTACATGAAGAGCAGCCCCCAGCACTCCAGGAAGTTACCTGTCATTGGGCAGTAGGGCTTACCGATTTACTCTAGCCCTCACATTTAATCCCCAGGTGAAGACAGATGCTAAAATGAAATCCCACACCAGCTTAGAATGGAGTATAATAAAGGGTTATTTATTTAGGGGTAGACTCACAGATCACAGTTCTCTGCACTAACGGGGAAACAGGAACCAAATCCAGCAGCCTGAAGAGAGAGCACACTTTATATTGGCATTTCCAGTATAAGAGGCCACACCCAAGTGGGCTGGTAACTTGAAGGCTACTGGCTGAAGGAGTTTCTACAGCACCTACATATTGCATAAACTGGATATTACCATGTATGCCTGAAATCCCAGCACTGCAAGATGGCACAGTAGTATAGGAAACTCAGACCAGTATCAAGCCCGAAAGAAAGTCAGGACTAATGGCTAACTGTGGTGCCTGCTGACATGGCCGAGCGCATGCTGGCTCTCAGGCTTTCTCAGCACCACAGACACCTGTGACACAGTCCATGCTGGAATTGTCACTCTTTCCCCCACCTCTACCTGAAATGTCTCCAGATCATGGGCTTCCTTTCTCTCAGTTTCTTAATCCTATATAAACCCCGCCGTTGTAGCCAGGCACCCTCTTGGCTCTCTTGGTCCCCTCTCTCTTGCCCCTCTCTCTTGGTCCTCTCTCTCTTGCCCCTCTCTCTTGGTCCCCTCTCTCTTGGTCCCCTCTCTCTTGCCCCTCTCTCTTGGTCCCCTCTCTCTTGCCCCTCTCTCTTGGTCTCCTCTCTCTTGCCCCTCTCTCTTGGTCCCCTCTCTCTTGCCCCTCTCTCTCTTGCCCCTCTCTCTTGCCCCTCTCTCTTGGTCCCCTCTCTCTTGCCCCTCTCTCTTGGTCCTCCTCTTTCAGTCTCTCCCCTCCTCTCAGGGCCTGGTTCAGTCTACTGACCTTGATCAATGTACTACTTTCTCTCCTGTTCTGGACTCTTACACATGCCTCTGGCTGTACTCTCCCTCATATCTAGAATAAAAACTTCCCCCAACCATACCTCACTTTACACATCTGGTGCCCCAACCCCCACTTTAAACACCTGGGATACTTGAGACCTTGTTGCAAAGTGGGGTAAGGGGCTGAGTGAGTGAGTGAGCAGCAGCAACAGTAGCAGGCTGGGCAATTTACTATCTTCCTGCTAGGATACAAAATACCTTTCTCTTGCCCCTCTTTCTCTCCCTTTTCCTTGTCCATCTCCCCTTATGTATAGACAGAGTGGTTTATCCTGAAGGAATCCCCAGAAAAGCCACAGATGCTTTCCCTTGGTGCTCTAGCAAAGGCCAGGGGGTTACAAATCTGGTTATCGTCATAATCACCATCACTATCATTGTCTTCATCTTCATCATCAATTGCAAGTGTAAAGTACATATTTCTATACTGCTTTACAAGTCTCTTCCCGGACCCTTCCTCTCCTTTTTTGAAACAGTGTCTAAAGTATTCCAGGTCAGTTTTCAGCACCTTACGTAGCTGAACCTGGCCTGAAACTGATCCTCCGGTCATGAACTCCAAGGTGTTGGGATACCAGCTACTATCACCCACCAGGCTCTGCTTTATTTTGTTCTAACTTTCGAAGACCACAAAGCATGCTGCGAGGCATTCCTACTTCACTGATGAAGAAAGGAAGGCTCACGGGAGTGCGGTGTGCACATGGCTTGTGACTAGCTCATGATTACTCAAGCCCAGGCAGGTGACTCGATCACCTCTCCTTTTCCACTGTGGCCTCTTGGGTTTCCAATTAAACATGCCTTCCCAGCCAACAGCGGTGCACCTCCCGCTGGCTCTCAATTAGGAGGGCTGAGAGCAGAAGCGACTTGTCTGCAGCATGCCAGGGCACAAGGCTACATGATGCTCTAAACAAGGCTTCTGGGGAGCGCTGCACACAGGGTGGAGGCAAATGGCTGCTGAGTCAAGATTCTTCTGTGACAGTTTGGGGCCATTCTGCTTTGGTTCTGACTTGACGCATGCTCCAAAGGGGGCAGGAGCTGAGCTCTGAGTGTGCAGCTTATTTATATCCCTATTTATAGCAGTGTGCGCTCGGGGGGGGGGGGGGGTTTCTTAATAAGAGACTCAGAAGCCGCACTTTCCCCAAAAATGAGCAGCAGATGCCACTGCACTCACAAGGGATGGTGCTTTAAGTAAGTAGCACCGGCGCCCTCCCAAAGGCTTCTACTTTCTAGAGATGCTGGGTTAACGTATCCGATTACCAGATTATGCTACGAGACATCATCGGAAGAAAATGCTGGGGTCACCTGCTGGGGTTGCCTTCACCAATAGACCAGACGCATCAATACCTGATATGAATGGGTGCTCTTTACGTAGTGTTTACCGATGGCCACACATGCTGCACTTTTCACAACTGGCCTTGGGTGGTAACTATTATCAATATCCTCATGTCACAGATAACGGAGACATGATAACGGAGGTTAAACAATTTGCCCATCGTCAGGAAGTTCTGCTGAGGAGCTGGATGGAGACTTGGCCTTTCAGTCCTATTGCTCCAGGCTGACTCAGAGCCTAGTGCTACATAGGGCTTTTCTACAACTGTTTCATCAACCAAACCCTAAAGGTTTTGAACACTTCACCTGTTGGCTTGACCCCAGAGTTTCTTTGGTTGGTTTTTGCTTTTCAAGACAGGGCTTATGTAGCCCAAGTTGTCCGGAAACTTTCAATCCTCCTGTCTCAGCCTCCCCCAGGATAGGATTACAGGAATGTCCCACCATGAGTTGTTTTGACACAAAACTCTCCTGGAGGCTGGATTTCACTGCATAGCACTGGCCTGGAACTCCCTTTGCAGATCAGGTTGGCTGCAGATTTGAGGTCTGATGACCTTAGCCTCGTGCGTGAGAAGCAGCCTCTCAAAGGCACAGACATGCTTCACCTCAGAGTGGATACTGCAATTAGATGGAAGGTTCCTGGGGCCGCGCAGCTGTCCTTCCTTCTGAGCTGCAGATGAAGGCTCTGTCCGGAGCCCCATTTGCAGTGGCACCCATGAGGTCATCTGCCCCAACAGCACAGTGACAGAGCAAGGGTCTCCTACATGGTTCCGGGTCCTCCAGGGTCCAAGAAGTCCCCTGCTGGGACTTCTCCAGTCCTAAAAAGGTCCCATTCCTTAAAGGCCAGATCACCCCCACTCACTTTGCAAGAAGCCCCAAATCTCCCCTGGAAAAATAAAATGCCAGTGACAAGCAGCTGGTGGGAAACAGCCTGGTGCTCCCAGCATGTCCCTGACTCCGCCCCCCCAAGGGAGGGGCTGCCACTTCTTCCTTCCTGGTGACTCAGTGACCTCCCCCATCTCATCTTGATCTTACATCCCCTGTTAACCTGAACAGCTCTCTCAGACCTAATAAAAGTGTCCCCATTGCCTCCTGTAATCTTATCAGAAGGTGCCACTAGGCTTTGGGGTATCTATGGCGACCTCCCTGTGTGTTCGCTCATTGTGCATTGTCTCCCTAGTCTGTGAGTCCAGAGTGGAGCTTATGACCTCGTCTCACCTTCGTTCCCCAGGTGCTAGCACTGTGCCAGGCATGCAGACGACACAGCAAGTACGGGTTAGATGGATGGAAGCAGAAGCACTGACGTCATTTTGTGCAGCAGAGCAAGCGCTGGACCCGAGTTACAGCCACAGCCTTTGTTTTTTTTTGGTACAAGGCCTTGTTACACATATAATCAGGAGAGTCTTAGCCTGTGTAGCCTATGTGAGGCTCAACCTTTGACATTTCTGCTTCTACTTCCCAAGTTCTATGCTTATAGGCACACTACACCATACGCCCAACAGGAGCAGCCTCGTTTGCTGAAGTAACATAATGTGTGAGAAATACTGAAACCTAAAATGGCATGAGATCAAACACCCTCAACGTCAACCTGTTGCTTGTTCCTACCCATGCAGAGCAGTCAGAATTGGCCAAAGCCAAGCTTTCCTGTAGGTGCCACTGACCTGGGAAGCTGCACCATGCAGGAGAGGTCACACTGGGGCAGGATGACCTATCATTTGAAGGGAAGAGATAGGATGGGAGAGGGACCATGGTTTGCCTTGTCTTCTGTTTGGACCAAGCAGTGTGGTGTGTGAGGGTGTTCCGAGGTGAGCTTCCAGGTTGTGACAGTAGCCCTTTAGAAGCTCAGCTGTGACACAGCAGGGGAAGCAGGCTGGGAAGCTGACCCTGGATAAGCAGTATGTCTTGGGATATCTGCTCTAGCCAAGATGGAGGGACCTCACCCATTTAGAGGAGCCCAGGGGGGCTGAAGAGCTGGACGTCAGGGTGAAGTGCTGTAAGATCTTTAATAGGAGCTAGGAGGAGGCCCAAAGTGTGTGCAGGTGGAGAGAAGGACTGGGAACTGGGTTTAGGTCCTCAGTCTGAGCTCGGAGCTCATCGAGTCTAGAAACCAAACTGCTTGCAAAGGTGATGAGCTTCTTTTATTCTCCTCAACATTTATGAAGCTTTGCTTTACAGACAGGGTCACAAGCTCCAAGAGTGGAGCCCCTTCGAACAGGATAAAGATAGGATCTTCTCCTGGTCATCTACTTCTATGAATTCTGGACTAAGGACCAATCCTTAAATTTAAAATATTTTTATTTATTTTTTTCTTGAAGTTCTATAATTTATTTATTTTTTATTAATTTTTTTATTGAGAAAAAAAAAAACGTTTCCCCCTCCTCCCCGCCTCCCATTTCCCTCCCCCTCCTTCCACCCTTCTCCCCCTCCCCCCACTCCTCTCCCCCTCCCTTAAAATATTTTTAAAAATCGAACTTCTTGGTAGGTGAGGAGGGGAGGATACGCAGAATTTCATATAACATCCCTCACACCCGCCCCAACTGAGACCAAAGGGAGGGGTGTGTGTGTGTGTGTGCAGTGCTGGTGAGAAACGTGCATTCCCGCAGTGAGGTCAGCCTCCGAAGCAAACACCCAGGCCGCCACCCTGTCGCCTGCTGAGAGGATCTGGCCGCCAACTCTTGAGGGGGAGGACAAAACCAAACCAAAACAACAACAAAATCCCAACATAATGAATGTCTCAGGGGACAGCTACCCCTCCTTCAAGTTAACAGAGAAAACAAGCAGTCCACTTCCCCGGAAATTAGATGCACAGGGGAATTCATTCCATCCCCGAGCTAAGCCCCGCAGGAGAGTCAAGCTTCACAGGCTCCCAGAACCCAAAGAGACGCAGCCCCACAGTCTCTGCTCCCTGAGCTGGTGGCCACCGCCTACACGAACTGCGCCCCAGGCGACTGTTCCCTGCAGGACCCGCCCAAGCAGGCCGACTGAGCGCGCCTCCCGCCGAGCAGCACCGGCAGCCGGGCGGAGAGCGGGACGTGGGCGGCGGCTTCCGGGGCTCGCCGGCGCCCGGACTCCGATTACAGGTTCACACGAGGAGCCCGGCAGGCACGCCCTCGCGCAGCCCCGCGGCCCCGCTCCCCGCCCGGCCATTCTTCTCCATTCATGCGGACGCCCAGGGCTGCCGCCGCCGCCGCCAGCGCGGCCGCCGTCGCCGTCCGTCCGGATTGGCTGGCGGCCGGGGCGCCGGCACTTTCCCACGGCCCACGGCGCGTGCGGCTCACCGGCGGCGCTGCAGGCGCGGCCCTGGCCCACGGCCAGGCCAATCCGGGCGCGCGGGGTGGGGCGGGGCGGTGGCTAGCGCCGGGCTGGTGTCCCGGGCCGGCCCCCAGCTCCTGCCCGCCGCCGGCCCACCGCCGCCCGCGCCGCCCGCGGCCCCCAGCCGAGCTCCCGCGGAGCCGACGCGCTGCCGCCGGGCAGGGGCGGGCTCCGGGGGCGGTGCGCGGTCCGCCTCGGCCGCCGCTCGTCCCGCCCCCGGGCGGCTGCCAATCCGCGCAGCGAGGCGCCGATTGGCCAGAGCCGGCGGTTGCCCTGGAGCCGCGGTCCCGCCTCTGCCCCCGCACCTCCCCGCCTCCCCCGCCCTCCCTCGGGCCCTGGGAAGGGGCGCAGCGTGGGAAAGGGATGGTTGAGTTTTAACCGGAGGCTGAGCGTGAGTGGGATCAGTGTGCGCGCACCGCCCGCAGCCGAGCGCCGAGCGGCCGCTGCTGTTAACTCCTCCCTGCCCGCCCGCCGCTCGACCCTCGTCGGAGCCCGCGCTCCGCCAGCATGAAGAGAGCTCACCCCGAGTACAGCTCCTCTGATAGCGAGCTGGACGAGACCATCGAGGTGGAGAAGGAGAGTGCGGACGAGAATGGGTGAGTTGGCGGCGCCCGGCCGAGCCAGAGTGGGAGGAGAGGCTGGGGTGCACTGGTTCTCGGTTCCCATTGCCCTGAGTCGTGGGGCGGTTGCTGCTGGCTATGAGATACAATCTCCGTTCTCCTCATTTCAAGTTGGCAAAGAAATCTGAGTGCAGTCCCCATCCTTCCTTAAGGCAATTGCTTCCTATCTTACAGAAACTTGAGTTCCGCGCTGGGTTCCATGTCCCCAACGACATCGTCCCAGGTTTTGGCCAGGAAAAGAAGGAGAGGCGTGAGTACCCCCCCTTTTAAATATATATGCATATTGCTGTGTTAGTTAACGGAAAGAACCAAGTTTCTTCTCTTTGGAATTTGCAGTCATAATGAAAATGTCCTCCTTTGTTTTTGTCTGCTTCTCACAGATAATTGAGAAGCGCCGACGAGACCGAATCAATAACAGTTTGTCTGAGCTGAGGAGGCTGGTACCCAGTGCTTTTGAGAAGCAGGTAATGGAGGCAGTAGGTAGAGCGGGCGCCTGGTGTAGCCATCTGCACCTTCTGATTCCCTCCCCTCCATGCTTCGAGTGTTATCTGTGTCTTGGAATAAAAGCCTTTTCATGTCACTGTACGTTCAGACACCAAATTCCAACAGATTTTCTGTGCAAATAATTTCATTTGTTTTAGCTTACGTTTGAATCTTGCGTATTTGTGTATAAGCGTGCATGTTTTAAGTTCTCCAAAAGCACTTGGGTCAAATAAGCCTTTTGTCATCTCTTTAGGGATCTGCTAAACTGGAAAAAGCAGAGATCTTGCAGATGACTGTGGACCACCTGAAGATGCTGCACACGGCAGGAGGGAAAGGTATGTAGGCCTCTCCAGTTCTGCCCGGGGAGTCTGCGTGGTCCGTGTGGAGGGGGCAGCGAGCGCAGTCTGGGATTGGTGCAGTACCTGTCTGCTTTTGCTTTGGGGGTGGGGAGAGAACGGTGCGCCTTCAGCAGCGCATCGCATCGCATCGGTGCTTGGACAGTGAACTCATCGCCCCAGCCCAGTTAATGCCAGCAAGTGGCCGACGTCTCTAAGCTCCTCCAGTTGTGACAGCCGTGATTTAGGTCAAGTCACTCACATTTGTCTGTTGCTATTTAAGAAAAGCTTGGGAAATGGCTTATTAAAAACAGCAGCTATGTAGTCTGAATTTCATATACAGGATTTAAAAAATGAATTGCCAAGAGAATCCGGAGGAAAGAGACCTGTTGTGGCTAAATAGAGGACAATTCGAACAGAAGGCGGGAGACTGAAGCCTGTGTCTGTCTCCAGCCCCCAAATTCTTCACCAAGGACCAAGTGTCTAAAAGCTTCACGATGATAGCTTACATCTGTGTGTCTAATGAATTTCACTCCTCTGTGGTTTCTCTGTCCTTGATGTATTTTTTGTTGTTGTTGAGGGAAGACATTAAAGGAAAGAGCATAGTTTCATCTGCTGGTCGGGTATAATTCCAGTTTCTGCCCAGCAACTTCTAATTGGGCTTTGAACTTGCATTAGCAAACATATAATGTTGATTAATGCAAAGATTTTGGGCAGCTCCAAAGTATTTGCTCTTCCAGGACCCATGATCTGTGATGTAGTATGTGTAGTTGCCGGGAAGGCTGCCTTTGGGCTGGAAGAAATGCGGGAAATGAGCAAAGCCTTGAAGATTTTCTTTTGTTTTTGCTCAGGTTATTTTGACGCGCACGCCCTGGCTATGGACTATCGGAGTTTGGGGTTTCGGGAATGCCTAGCCGAAGTTGCCCGTTATCTGAGCATCATTGAAGGACTCGATGCCTCTGACCCACTTCGGGTTCGCCTGGTGTCACATCTCAACAACTACGCCTCCCAGCGGGAAGCCGCGAGCGGCGCTCATGCGGGCCTCGGACACATTCCCTGGGGGAGCGCCTTCGGACATCACCCACACGTCGCACACCCGCTGCTGCTGCCCCAGAATGGTCATGGGAATGCTGGCACCACTGCGTCATCCACGGAGCCGCATCACCAGGGCAGGCTGGCCTCAGCCCATCCGGAGGCGCCGGCCTTGCGAGCGCCCCCTAGTGGCAGCCTGGGACCGGTGCTCCCCGTGGTGACCTCGGCCTCCAAACTGTCCCCACCGCTGCTCTCCTCCGTGGCCTCGCTCTCAGCCTTTCCCTTCTCCTTCAGCTCCTTCCACCTACTGAGCCCTACGACACCCACGCAGGCAGCAAACCTTGGCAAACCCTATAGACCTTGGGGCACGGAGATTGGAGCTTTCTAAAGAACTGATGCTGTAGAACTAGGGAGGGGAAAGCTTAAAATCCCAGGTGCGCGGGGACGGTTGCCAACACCACCTTAAAGTCGTCAGTAAAAGTAAGGAAAAAGGTACACTTTCAGATAAATTTTTTCTAAAGAGTAAAGGTTTGTTGGTTTACTTTTTTCTTTAATTTTTTTATCATGTCATATATTAGCAATTAAAAAAATTAGTTGTTAATTTTTGTTTAAAACATTCATTTGAGGTAGTGATTATAAACCGACACTTTGTGATCCGTTGTCTGTTCTGTGCATAGTTTACTTTGTAACCTGTCTATCCTAGAATGATTCCTTTGGCCTCAGTTTGGGGAATTTTAACATCACAGTTTGGGGTCTGTTTCCTGGCTTGTATGAGTTGCAGTCTTTTTGAGAATTCCCAAACCAGTATGCTCAATGTTAACATGATTTTGTTACTATTTTGACAGATTAAAGTGTATAAGTGATATTCTTTGGCTGCGGTGGGATGGGGAGGGGTCTGCAAAGCATTATATTTCCAAACAAAGCGTTGACAAATCAGATGAACAGCTTTATTCTAGAAACACTAGCCCTTGCCCCTTAGAGCAGCGAGGTGAATGCCCAAACTTATCAAGACCCTGAATCCAGAGCCCAGCTACTGTGGCCTGGCAGGCTCTGCGAGCTACTTTTCAGGTCAGGAAAGCCGCTGGGAGGCTACATCCGCATCTGAAGTGTTGGCAGCAAGCTCGACAATTATGTAAAACATGCCTGCACTTTGCAGCCCCGAGCGATACAATGCATTTTTAGTCTCACAGATCTCAAGTTCACAAGTGTTAACCTGCACAAGCGACTGTTGTGCGCAAGTAGTCAGTTCAGTGCCTGTTAAACGCATAACCCCATCTCCCCCGGAACTGCCATGTTTTCTTTCGACTGGAGATCTTTCCTTCTGGTGCATGAGAATGTGGTTCTTGCGATACTCAAAAGGGCTTCTCTGCCTTCTCTTTGATTTTTATTTTTTTTTTAAATTTTGATTTAGGCTCTAGAAGTGTTCTTTTACAGGCTTGTTCCTTTAGCAGGTATAGTTTGAAGAGCCTCCGCTGAGCTGGGTCTGATCTCTGATGTACTGATGTGTTGTGACTAAATAAAAAACAACAAAGAACCAAGTGTGCCGGCATGTGTCTCGTCCTTAGCCTTTCCCCTGCTGGTTGAGAAAAACCTCAGGTTTCTTGGTGTTCATTTTGCCTGATGATTACTTTCTTCTGTTTGCCAGTCCCATTATTCTTGGAATTCTAGGCTGTGTGAATCTGTAACGTCAAACGAGGTGACTTTGTTAGACTGCAGAGCTTTCTCGGCCTCCCAGGAGGAAACAGAGCATGTCTGCTGGTCAGTCAGGTGGCCTGGTTCTGAACTGTCTGGCTTGGACTCGAGAGTTTGAGATCAGCCTGGGATCTGCATTCTTGGAAGGAGTTTGATAAAAATCATTTAAAACTCTGTTGATCATTTGACTAGAAGCTGCTGAACGCACCCACTGTGTGCTCAGCTCTTTGCCGATAAAATAGAAAATCTTCTCTATCTATTTGCGTTTGTTGTCATGAGAAAGCAGGCAGGACTGCAATGGCCTGGTACCCGAGCCCAGGGAGAAGGCTTGGTGCAGCACTCTGACGAGCAGTGGCAGGTTATAATTCTGCACCTGCACAGCACCAGGAGTCTTTTTGTTTCTAAGGAATTTCTTTAACCCTTGGGTTGCACTGTGCTCCTGAGCTGTGTGTGAGGAAGCAGACATATGCTTTATGTTAGAACAAAATGCGACCATGACAGGCAGTAATTGGCCACAGAAGAGTGCCTTCAAGATCCTGCCATGAAGGGATACTGCTTCTTTACTCAGAAGGAGTTTGCCTTGATCCCAAGAGTGGCGGAGAGGAGAGGGCAAAACCCGCTCTGGCAGATGACACTAGAGGGTTCCTTTTCCTTGGGCAGCAACCATGCTCCTCCTCTCTGATGAGAAAGCAAAGAAAACACAAAGAGAAGTTTGGACTTTGAAATTGCGTAGTAGCTGTTGGGTCTCTGGGAGGGAGGGATGGGAGGCAGGCATTTGGGTTTCAAATGTGAGATGCCATGCAAGCTTTTGCTCCGTGGCTTCACCATAGGTCTGTCTTGAGATCCGTAGCTCAGTTCTCAGCCTTGCCGGTGCCATGCACACACTGTCTGACACAAGCCTATGACGGAAGGTGTTAGGATGATTCTGCCAAGCGTGTCTAAATTTAGCAAACCCTGTTTCCAGTGGTGCTACAGCCTACTGATCAGCTTTGAGCTTCCTTCCATTCAGCTTGCTGGGACCTAGGCTTGGATGGCCGCTAGTGCAGTTTGCAGAAAGCTGCGGACGTGCGAAATGTCTAACATGTCATCCTTGTCACAAGGGTAATGGCTGCAGTCCTGATCTGCCAGGAGCGCTTTGGGGAAGGACAAAGGGATTCATTCTTTCTTACTCTCTCGTTTCCCTCCCTCCCTCCCTCCCTCCCTCCCTCCCTCCTTCCTACCATCCCTCTCCCCGCATCCGGTTTCTTTTTGACCCAGGCTGACCTCAAACTCTGTATGTGGAGGACGTAGACCTTAAACTCCTGGTCTTTTTGCCTCCACCTACATGAGTGCTACCACACTGAGCTTATGGACTCATTTTTGAAATTTCATAATTTTTTTAAAGAAACATCTTGCACTCTCTCTCTTTTAATGTCTTGAAGGTGATGGGCTTCTGGGTGGTTCAGATGGAGTGGGGGGATGGAATCCTGGCGAGGAGCCGATAGACCTGGGAGATTACAATTCCCATTTCCATTTTGAATTGATGTATTAAAATTACAACAGGGCTATCAGTTAATGACTCCAGTCTATTCCATATCATATATGGTGTTTAGTCATCTACCTCCATAAACAAGAATTTCTAGATGACTCACTGATGTAGACAAGCATCCTTGATGACACATGTGTTTTCTAAAGATTTATTCATCTTAAGCATATGAGTTTTTTCGCATGCACAAAGATATGTCTGCACCACTTGTGTCTGGGGCCCTTGTGGTCAGGAGAGACCACTAGATCCTCTGAATTGGAGTTATAGATGGTTGTGAGCCACCTTGTGGTGCTGGAACTCGAACCTGGCTCCTCTGCAAAAACTACAAGTGGTCTTAACTGCTGAGCCATCTCTCTAGCCTCTTGTATATTTATCTTATGAAAATAATATCATTGGCCATAAATGCTCATGAAAGTCCTTACTAATCACCCACTTAATTGATTAAATAATTCCTGTGAATTAATGAAAGCTGTAGAATGCTTGCATGACCTAGTCTCTATTAGAAAAATCCAAAAATACCATTGCAATTTATTTCATATAGCTAAATTAGGATGTGATTTTTTTATTCAGATTTTCTCTTCCCTACTCTGTTAGTCACTAAAATCATGATACTTTAAATATAGATTACTTAAATTTAAAGTCCCTCAGGAAATGTCTGTCTCTTAGTTACAGTTTCCTCTGCCCTTCTGGTCTGTACCAGTACCACAGCTTTGATGCCTTCATTAGTTTCTAGTGCTGATTTATAATTAAAATAACTTCAGAGCCAACATCATCCAAGACATTGCTTCAAATGTGGCCCAGTTTCTTTCACAATCCAAGCTCCAGGGAATGGGGTATCCTGGGAAAGGAGCTAGAATCCTAGCCTCAGTTCTGCCTTGATCTAATTGGTTGACCTTGGAGAGGTCATTAAGGTTTTGGATAGGCTCTTTTGGTCATCTGCCAAATGGCTAGATAATGAATAAGGGTGCTAAGTATCTGCTCACAGGGCCATGTACTGAGTGGGAAGAAAGCAGGGTTTGGTCAGGCAACAGACCACAGAAGAAGGTGTTCCCTAAATATTCTATCAGATCTTGTTCATATACAGGTTTGATCCAATGTTCCCCAATTGTTGAAGTTTTTAAAAACTAATAATAATAATAATAATTATTATTGATTGCCACATCCTCATGTGTATGTGAGTGTGTGTGTGTGTGTGTGTGTGTGTGTGTGTACTTGTGCACCACAGCCAGAGTGTGGAGGTTAGAGAACAACCTTTGTCAGGAGTTTGTTTGCTCTTCCCACTATGGGCTCTGGGTATTGAACTCAGGTTATCAGAATTCTAGGGCAAGCAAGCACTTTTAACTACTGAGCCATCTCAGCAGTCCTAATGAAGTCCTTAATAATCGCCCATTTAATCCGTTAAATATATTACTGTAAATTAATGAAATGAAAAGTTATTGAGTCTTTAACCTTTGGATTTCTATGTGGAATTAACTTTTTTTTTTTTTAAGTTAGCAACTTACTTACCAAAATCTGTCTACTGGCAGGACTGGGGCATTGGGCAGTAGCCATGTCCCAGGGCAATGACCTGAATGGCTCTGTAGAGGGCCAGAATCTTCTGATACTTTTGCCTGTGTATCTTTGAATGTGCCTAATGAGTCAATAGAGGCTTCAAATAAAGTAAATATTGTACTAGTTATGCAGCTGAAGGTGATACCAAGAGAAGAGTCGGGCAGAGTTTGTTTGTTTTCTAGGCTATTTCATTTCCTCAAAGCAAAGCCAAGAAAAACAACAACAGTAAAACAGAAGAAAACACAATCATCTTTCCTGTAGCGTTTGGACAGTCCCCAGGAATTTCTCCCGAAGGTGCTCTCTCTTGGTTCTGTGTTCACTTTGCCAGAGTTAGCAAGATGCCAGCATGGTGGCCTCCAGTGAGAGAGCGAGCACGCAGTTGGCTTGTGCCTCAGCACACTCATGTCCCAAAAGGCATGGCCTGACTTTGGGAAGTAGGAAGTCCCAGCAGGAAGCAAGCTTGAACTTCTGCGTGCACAGTAAGGCTTGGCTGAACTTGAGGAGCTGCAGTGTTCTCCTCATCTAGGATGCTTCAGAATTCTGCAGGGTGATGTGGCAAGTGGGGGTGGTACAAAAAGACCAAGGAGGAAGTAATCCTGGCCTTGGGAAATCCACTCCATTGTGAGGGTCCATAGGTGTTGATGTCACATGCCCTAGAACCCTTCCCCAGCCAGTAAGCACCGGCCACATCTAAGGACAAAACTGCTAGTGAGAGATGGGCCTGGGGGCTTGGAGTTGGTCGGCTGTAATGCCAGGCTTCTTTACAGTTGAGTTTTAAATTTTCTTATTGCATTTACTGTTATGCTAGCATTTACCAGTATTGTTTTCAATAACAAAGTGGCCATATACTCAAAGAACCATACTGAAACTGGAAAACTCTCCAGTCATTTGTAGGCAGTTGTTAGGTGGTCTGTGCCTTGGTTTAGTGAGCAGATATGAAAACACATTCCAGCCCAAAGATGCTGAGAATTGACTACTGAAAATTCTGTACTGGGACTTAAAGGCTGTTGGGAGCTGTTTGATGGAGATACCGGGAACCATCTACCCAGTTCCATTTCCCCCTCTGGGAACAGATTCATTTTTGGACTATAGAAATCCACACAGGCAGAATCAAGCCACAAAGTTACAGAATGATGATCCCGAGCCTTTAAGTACCCTCTCTGAGCCCATATCCTACCAGTTGCTCTTCCCGCACTGCCTAGCTGTCCTGCATGTTGCTATTTCTAGAGCATATCCCCCTGGCCCTCACCACTAAGTCTTTGCACTGGCCGCTCCCTCCACCTAGACTACTTTCTCAGTTCATCCTTTGAGACCTGTGTTGACATCGGACAGCCTTGTGATTAACTCAGAGGAACTGTACCTAGAGGAGTGGATTAATACTGTCACTTGGAGACCAGGCTGGCTATTCCATGACTGGGTTCCTGATAAAAAGGATGAATTTACCCAATTTTCTCCCTTTGAGGCACTCATCTTTCTGCAATGTTATGCTACAGCAAGAAGGCCCTCACCAGATGTCATGTGTTTGAACTTCTCAGCCTGTACAACTATGAGCCAAGCAAGTTTCTACTCATAAACCAGCTCGTGTTTGTGGTATTCTGTTACAGCATCAGAAGACAGATTAAGACGTGCCTGTAATCGAATTCAGCTGGGGATGTGTTCCAAGTTTTCTTTTCCCATGAGGTCTTCCTTGACAACCTTTATTAAAACAGTCATCCTATTCTTCCCCTTCATGTCCCACCCACCTCCTTTTCCTCTTCCATTCCTCTCCACGGCACTGCATTATCTGACTATAGAAATGACAATGCACACTTTTTGATGAGGTTTTTACTGTATGTCTTTGGCTGGTTTGTCTTTTCCACAGTTCTGTCACTTAAAGTAGCACCCTACCATACTGGAGACTTCCAATACTGAATTTACTGAATGAATGAATAGATGAATGAGTGGATGGATGGTTGGAAGCATGCAGGGGTGGGTAGATGGATGGATGGTTGAATGCATGGGTGAATGGATGCATGGGTGGTTGGATGCATGGGTAGACGAGTATATATATGTGTGTGTGTGTGTGTCTGTGTGTGTGTGTGTGTGTGTGTGTGTATGGATAATGGATTGGTGGATGGGTAGGTGAATGAGATGGATACATGGATAGATGTTGACGGATTTTTCTTTGGCTGCCAGCTCACAGAAAATGACTGAGACTTATTATGAATTATGAAAGCTTGGCCTTAGCTTAGACTTGTTTCTGACTAGCTCTTACAACTTAAAGTAACCTATTTATATTAATCTACATTTTCCCTCTTGACTTTTTCCCTCTTTTCTATCTTGTACCTCCTGCTTCTTCTCCGTGTCCTCTGGTGACCCTCCTGCACTTACATTCATCTCCTTTTCCTTTCTCTCTGCCCAGAAGACCTGCCTATCATCTTCCTGATTAGTTATTGGCCATTCAGCTCTTCATCAAATCAATCAGAAGGTGCTTTGGCAAAGACACATCTTTATAAAAAGATTATTCCACAACAGATGGATGGACGGATAGAAGGATGGATCGGTGTACTTATGTAAGTGTGTGTGTGTGTGTGTGTGCATGTGTGTGTATGGATGGATGGATGTATGCATGGATGGATGGGTGTATGTATGTCTGCATGTGTGTGTATAGATGGATGAATGCATGCATGCATGAGGGGATGGATGCATGTGTGGGTGGATGGATGTATGCATCTATGCATGCATGGATGGATAGGTGAGATGGTGGGACTCACCTTTATGAGCAGAAAGAAAAGGTTGTAGGTAAGCATGTCTGGACCTTCCAAACCCTATCTTAGTTTTAAAACTACTGTGAAAGATTGTTCTTTATACTTTACATTTTCATTTTATCTTTATTATTATTAAATTATAATTTAAAAATATCCAAATCATGGGTTGGGGATGTATCTCAGTTGGTAGAGTACATTTTAAAAAAGGCCAACATTACTTTGGCTATGTGTGGTCTAATTGTTACATATAAAATATATTTTAATCAATCTAGTTTTGGAAATTGATGACTAAAAGTTCCATATACTGTGCTTTCAAGATCACTAGTGAGGAAAGATGCCTACAGTCAAGCCTGAGGACCTGAGTTAGGATCTGGGAACCCACATTGTAGAGGGAGGAAACCAATTCTTGCAATTGTCCTCTGACCTTCATATGTGTACTGTGGTCAAATCTTCATGCATCCTCCCCCATGTAACAACAACAACAAAAACTAAAGTTGTAAAGGAAATTGTGTATATATGTATCATGCAAATTATGTTCTCTTGTCTCTATTGAGCTAATTAATATGTGCGTTACATACCAGTTCTTTCCAGTTGTAAGAATGTTTAAAATCTTCTTTTAACAAATTTTCATAGACAAGGAAGAAAATTCTTTTTATTTAACGAATCGGTTTATGTGCATAGGTGTTTTGGTGATATACATGTCTGTGCCTGGTGCTAGAGGTCAGAAGAGGACATCAGAGCCCCTGGAACAGGAGCTATAGTTGTGTGGGTGCCCGGAATTGAACCTAGCTCCTCTGGAAGAGCAGCCACTCAGCAACTCTCCAGCCCCCTTCTCTCAGCAGTTTCTGTGAATACAGTATTAACTGTAGTCACTATGCTGTGCAGTGTCTGTATGTGACTTTTAGAATGGTTTTGTATGTCTGCACAGAAGGCCGTCCATTGAGTTTGTAGTGCACTTTGGGTGGTAATGTACATTTTAACAATGTGAATTCTTCAAATCCAGGAATAGGCTACTTCACCATTTACCTGTCTCATTTTTGATTTCCTTTACGAATGTACTGCATCCTTTAACCCTTTAAAATTATGCTGGGTTTAGATGGCACTGGCGATTGATCCCTTGACTTAGTGCATGTTGGGTAAGTGCCCTACCAACTGCGCTAGCCCCTAGTAAGTCTTCAAAACACAAAGTCAATCTTCAAAGCACAGTAGCCAGTCTCTTCTTTGCTTGTTCATCCCTCCTTTTCACCGGCTTCAGGGTCTGTCATATCCTGCTGTTGGGTTGGGTTGGGCTGAGTAGTGGGGGCAGGGGGAGGGGAGTAGGAAGTTCTGGAGTAGCAACAAAGATCAGAGAGTGGAAGCACCTAATTTTGGCATACTGGGGGGGGTGCGCTTCCTGTGCTTTCCTGCCTGATCTCTGTCACCTGGAAGAAAAGATGGCCAGCTACCCGGAGATCCTGGAATCTTGTATAAGGTTACAGGCACCTAACCAGTATCCACACCGTTGACCGTTTTCTTCTGCCAGGTAAAATGTCTTGGTAATACCCAGCCTGATCCCAGACTTCTGGCTGGCCCACTACAGATCCTCCCTGTTGTTCCAGGAACCCCCAACAACTCGCTCCTGTAGGGGTTTAGATAATGGCCCAACTTGCAAATGCTACAAGCACCAGCACTGGATGCCGGGAACCACAAGCACCAGCACTGGATGCCGGGAAAGAGCAGGAGAGAGAAAGGTCTTGAGGGGAAGGGAGGAGTTCTGGGATGAAATTAAGTTGAAGTTTATGCTTACCTCTCTCAAAGCAGAATTTTTCAAAGGAGGGGATAGACTAAAGAATTTTGTGTTCTAAAGACACAAATATTTAAAATAGATTTGGAAGGTTATTTTCCTTACACCTTCTGCTGGAATTATGCTTTTCTAAGTGCCTAAAGCTTTAGTAAGAGTCTGAGTGAACAAGAAGGTCTTGTTAAAAATACTTTGGGGCAGTGAATTCCAACTAGCGTCACATCACAGTCACTGGGGGAGTTTAGACAATCCTGACAGCCAGTTCACATCCCAGCTTAGTAAATTCAGAAGCTCCAGAGGTGGCATCAATGCTTTAAAAAATTCCCCAGGTGATTTAAAACAAACAAGCAAACAAGCGTGCAACGGTGGTTGGGAGAATGAAAGACGGAAGAGTGCTGAGTGGCAGGCAGCCTGGGAGAGGCCAGCTGCAGAAAGTGGGGTTGCTTCTGAGACTGACCATGAGTGCAACCAAGCAAGTCACAGCCTTTGGCCGTCTGCAGGCATCTCCCTCTAGTCAGGTGGCTAACAGATTGGTAGACTTGGTTCAATAATTTAAAATACTGGGTGGGACGTAAACTCTGGTCCCCATTGTTGAGATTGGTTTTCACCATTTCTCTGGCACTGGTGTAACTCTCCTTTGTCAGTAGATCTGAAGTTCAGCTCTGTCCCCAAGACAATGACATCTGGCTGTCAGCAGCTAACTGAGGCACTGCTGTCTCACTCATCTCTAGCAATGCAGCCTCTAGACTTTCTCTGTGGAGAGGAGGGCTCAGCGCTGGGCAGGTCATGAATGTCTGTGCTGCCTACTCTATACACTCACCAGGGAAATATTCTATTGGGACAGCACAGTGCCATCAAGGAGGAACTAGCTGAAAGCAGGGGTCCAGGATTAGTCCAACTCTTAATGCACACTCCCAAGTGTTCCGAGTTCTTCACCATCTTGCCTAGGAAGCTCGCCTCTTTTATTATGTCCTCCAGCCCAGAACCTCCACCGTGCTGTATGTTGCAGTAACGTGATTGTGCAGACCATCCTACTGGTTACTTACACAGCCCTGTCTGTACTCTGCTTCATCTCTGAATGGGGTTGCAAGGTCTCCAGTCAACACAACTGTTTACTGGTGGTCTTTATGTCTCTTCATTTACTTCCCTTCCTCTATCTAGTCTCATCCCCCAACTTCCTTCCCTTGCTTCTTTCTTTCTGAATGAGGACTGTGCCATGAAAAAGTCTTTCTGTTGTTTGAATGTGGCTTTCCAAGGCTCATGCATTGGAACCTGGATTCCCAGTGCTGGGAGGTAGAGCCCAAGGGAAGGTATTAGCTTATGAACGGCTCATGCTGCTCTAGTGGAATTTATGGGGAATGGGTTGCTGTAAATGTGAGTCTGTTCCTCCTCCTCTGCACCACAGTGCTTTGTGAATATAATTGCTTGTCCTCTTCTTTTGTCACTGTGAGCCAAAGTGCTACAAGTGCTGCCTGTGGCCGCCTAGACTTCCCATCTTCTGGTACCGTGATCTCAAATAAGCATTTTTCTTCTTCTTCTTCTTCCTCCTCTTCTTCTTCCTCTTCCTCTTCTTCCTCCTCCTCCTCCTCCTCCTCCTCCTCCTCCTCCTTCTTCTTCTTCTTCTTCTTCTCCTCCTCTCCTTCTCCTTCTCCTCCTCCTCCTCCTCCTCCTCCTTCTTTTAAATAAATTGCAGTATCAGACGCGCTGTTAAAGCAACACAAAAATGGATGAAGATGAGCATCGGTGAGAAATGAGTTCAAGGACAGCTCAGTCTGCAGAGCTAGTTCCAGGACAACCAAGGCTACCAAAGAGACCCTGTCTTGAAAAACAAACAAACTAACAACAAACAAGCTCCTTTAGAAAATTAGTGTTAAAGTGAATTATGACAAGATAAAAGTGTCTCCAGCAGAGATGGCTCAGTGGTTAAGAGCACTTGCTTCTCTTGCAGAAGACCTGGGTTTTATGCCCAGCAACCGTACTGGTTGGTTTACAACCATCTGTAACTGCAGTTCCAGGGCATCTGATTTCTTATTCTGGCCTGTGTAGGCACATGCACACTTTTGGTGTACATGCATGTGCTCAGAAGCACATGTGGGCAAAGAGAAGTACATCTAATAAATCCTTAAAGAAAGAAGATGGCTCTACTGTTTTATGGGTTCACTGCCCCACCCCCACCCATTTTCTGCAGCCAGTGTTAGCAAGGCCATCACAGCTGAAGCACAGCCCCTCTATGTAGTTCCAAAGCACAGCCAGCAGAGAGCTCCATGGCATGAGCACCTCTGATGCATGGCCTGCTGCACCTGTGTGCTTGGTGGACATACAGACAATCAGCATAGACCCCACTGTTGTCAGGGTTTCTGTCCTGCCCTGTTCCCTGCAGTTAAGTCCCAAAGAAATCACACAAAGGTCTATATTAACCATAAACTGATTGGCCCATTAGCTCAGGCTTCTTATTAACTCTTATAATTTATATTAGCCTATTATTCTAGTATATGTCAGCCACACGGCTCGGTACCTTTTTAAGTGAGGCAGTCATATCTTGTTTCTTCTGTGTCTGGGCCGGGACTGCATTCTCTTCCCAGAATTCTCCTGTTCTCCTTGACCCACCTCTACTTCCTGTCTGGTTGTCCCGTCTATACTTCCTGCCTGGCTACTGGCCAGTCAGTGTTTATTTAAAATATAATTGACAGAATACGGATCATGGTTTCACACCACCCCACACAGACTGAATAAGAACAGGTGAGGTATGAAGCCTGCAGATCTATGCGGTCACTGCCGCACAATCCCAGTTTTAGGAGACTCACATTATTCCTCCAAGAATTTCCTGCTCATGTACTTTTGAGTTTTTTAAAAAGTATTTGAATAAGGTATGTCTGATATAAAAGCACTGTTTATACTTATTGCATACAGTTTGGTGGATTAGATACAATAAATGGAAAAACCACCAAAGTCAGGGCCTTACAGACATAGCTATTATTTCCAAAGTTTTCTCCTGTCTTCTTTATTTTAGTGATAAAAGCATACTATAAATAGCCTTTGTTTCCTTCTTTCTTTCGTCCTTCCTTTGTGTGTGTGAGTGTGTGTGTGTGTGTGAGAGAGAGAGAGTTCATATGCTGTGTATGTATGTAGTGGATACACACACATTCACTAATGGAGGCCAGGGGACATTGATGTCATCTTCTATTCATCTGCCTATTGCTTTGACTCAAGGTGTCTCCCTTAACTTGGAGTTCCTGTTCTTCATCTACTAAGTCCCAGAAATCCTCCTGTCTTCACCTTCAACACTGCTCAGCTTACAAGGTGTGTGTGGGTCCATTCCTAACTTGTTATGTGGATGCTGTATCTGAACTCAGGTTCTCAAGTTTGAAGAGCAAGTGCTCTTTCTCACCAATCTCTCTCTCTCTCTCTCTCTCTCTCTCTCTCTCTCTCTCTCTCTCT
>JABTXL010016972.1:5110206-5133793 GCA_025134845.1 Neodon shergylaensis | reverse complement strand
TCACATGAAAACGAGAGAAAATTATATAATTTCAGAACGGAGAGAAGTTCTTTAGCTAACTACAATCTGATTATAAGTTTGGTATTTGAAAAATATGCTACATTATCTTTTTACCACCATCCCCTATTTTTCCCAGGAGTTGTTGAAATGTCAGGATTGGAGAAAACTTGAAGATCTCAAAATAAAGGGAGCCAGGAGTATAGCTGTCTGGAACCACAAACCAGGCTGGATGGCACCAGCTGTCATTTCTGATTTTCCACCTGAGCAATAGGATGCTGTTTGTATTTTGGGTACTATCTTACACAACCAAATTATAGCCAATGATACATAAGTGTGAGGCCGAGTAGAGCTTCTAGGATGTCGTTTAAGTGGGCTCAGTTGCCTTCTTGAGGCTGGAGAGATGGCTCAGTGGTTAACAGCCCTGGCTGCTCTTCCCGAGGTCCTGAGTTCAATTCCCAGAAACCACATGGTGGCTCACATCCATCTGTAAGTAAAGTGATTACTTATATTGTTCTATTATTAAATAAAACTTAGGAGTCAAATATTGGCGCAAAAACGGATTGGCTGGAGAAGTGACAAGTGACCTCCTCTCTCCTTCCTCCATCCCAAGCGACCCACACACCTCTGTAAGCCCCTCCCTGCTACTTCCTCTGTCTCTCTATATGTCCTGGGTCCTCCAAAACCTCTATGGCTAATTCTGGTCAGCTATTAGCTAGCTCTGCCCTCGGATTCCAGATAAACCTTATCGTCAGTCTGGGGAGTGTTAGAGTGTGATCAAAATATCCCACCGCATATAACACCATCTGATGCCCTCTTCTAGAATACAGGAGTACCTGCAGATGGAGCATTCATATACATTCATATATTATAAATAGATATAATTCATATATTATCAAATAGATAAATCTTTAAAAAGTTGCCTTCCTGTCTTCCTGTACGTTCTCTTCCTGTGGATCTAAAAGAGGGAAGTGGTGTCTGGAACCATGACATGGATTTTGGGTCGAGGATGACAATACAGAATGATGTGAGCTGAGCCCTTGGTATCCATTTGAACGTGTAGATGGCTTAACTGTGGACTCTCATGATAGGATGGAACTTAGTCTTGTTGACCGACTATTTCACCACCCCCCCCACCTTGTACATACCATCCTCGCACAACGAAGTAAAGCCACATCCATTTGGGGTGGCAGAAATCAGAGACGTATTAGTATGGGTTCAAGACATCAGCTGGGTTATGGAACTGGAAGGTGCCAGAGCTAGGAAGGGGCTTGCCACCGATGCCCTTCTCAGTACTCATTCTATGAATAATTCCTGAGCATGCCCTATATGTGGAGGTCTTTGCCAGGTATTCAGGGCACTGGGAAGAAGCAGGACATGATTCCATCTTCTAGAAGTTCACAAAATGCACCAGGTCGGCAGATCGCCAGTCTCCTTGAGTTGTGCACCCAGGGAGTTTATTTTTGTTGTATTAAACCACAGCCTCTTTTTATGCTGATGATGAGGAAGAGGAAGAGGAGGAGGACCATGAAGAGGGGGAGGAGGAGTAGACAAATGTTTATGTGACATGGGATAGGTGTGGAAGTCAGAGGCAACTTTCAGGAGATGAGTCAGTCACTCCTTCCACCATAGGTTTGGAGAGTCAAGCTCAGGCCCTCAAGCTTCTGGGAGAAATGATTTTATCTGCTATCCATCCCACAGCCAAAGTACAGTTTCTGAAACTGTGCACTCAGATCCATGTGTGCAAGGATGAAAGTCTGGTGAGAGTGAACGTTCCTGGATATACAGCAACAGCAAAAAATTAACACAAAATCACAGTTCAACAAGAGCAAGACCTTTCTGGCAGGACTCACCCCCGGGGCATCGTAACTTGACTGCAGGCTGGGTTCTGAACACACAGTAGACAGGGGACACACTTACAGGCGGACTAGTGGTGCCTGTGAATGCTGAGTGACACCCTTCAGCTCAGACCTTATGGGTACAATATTCCCTGCACAAGGTCTTCTTCTCTTACTAATGCAACAGCTTAAATATAAAAAACAGAGGCTTTCAATATTGTCTTTCCTCAGCATGCATGCATCAAATTAGTGACTCTTTGCATTGGATTGCACTTGAATGTTTAACTTGAGTTGGGCATGGTGGTGCATACCTATAAACCCAGCCCTTGAGAGGCAGAGAAGGAATATTAGGAGTTTAGAGTCAACCTGGAGTACATAGTACATGTGTTCAAGACTATATAATAGCCCGTCTCAAGAAAAAAAGACAGAAAGTTTGGTCTTAAAAGTTGAGCTGAGTTAATGTAATTCTTTTCCAGTGAATTTTGGCTTACGATTATGACAGAATTTCTGCCAGGTGACATGGTACGCTTGTACTCCCAGCGATTGGGAGGCAGAAGAGGAGGATCCGGCAGAGTTCAAGGCCAGTCTTGGATGCACAGGAAGTTTGAAGTCTGCGGTGGGGGGGGGGGGAAGCACTTGTCCCACATGCCTGATGACTTCACTGTGATCCCAAAGTCCAGTGCAATGGGAGAACGAATTCCCAAGAGTCATCCTCTGATCTGACCTCTACACTTGTGTACCCACCCACACCCACGCCCACACTCACACGTACATGTCACATTCACAATAATAATAATCATAATAAGCCGGGAGGTAATGGTGCACCTCTTTAATCCCAGCACTCAGGAGACAGAGGCAGGCGGAACTCTGTGAGTTCAAGGCCAGCCTGCTCTACAAAGTGAGTTCCAGGACAGGCTCCAAAGCTACAGAGGAACCCTGTCTTGAAAAACCAAAATAAATAAATGAAGTAATAATATTAGTATAATAAATTTAATCAATAAAAATCAATAAAATGATGATAATAATAATAAAATGAATAAATAAGCAAGTATACCCATTCCGAAAGCATGCAAAATTGCTTTAATTTCTAATAAAAATAGATACACCAGAGAATTGCTTCAAAATACGTTTCTTGATGGTTTCTCATCAATGAAGTGTTTAGTTTGTAAGAGTTGTGAGTGGAAACCACGCTAGAAGCCCTGCATTAAAGACTAAAGAGAATGCATATAGCAAACACACAGGTTCCTTTTCTCTTTGTGTGACATGCGCTCCCGGGTGTGCAGACACATTCAAGCATGCTTGCCAAGCTTTGGCTGCACATGCACACGGGTAACCTTGCTGCCGGATCACATTTCTTCTGCTGCTTTAAGAACAGCTTGTATATTCGGGTGCCTTGTTTATATGGTGCATGTGGATGGCGGGTGGGGACAATAAAACAATAGTCTCTGGGGGCCTCTGGGGAGAATCTCTGAGTTCCCTGGGATAGGAAGTTCCCTAAGAAATCAGGAGCCACTAAAATTCCCACCAAACAACAAAGTATGTGCAGCCAAGATAAAAGGAGAGTGGGGGTTGAGAAGGAAAAACAAAACACCTCACCCTGGTGCAGGGAAGCAGGTGCACCCAACTCAAACAATAATCATTTCTTCTGTTATTTGTAGAGTTTAGGAACAAAACAAAACAAAACAATACTCAACTCCTCCCCTCTGGGGTGGAGGGACCTTCAAGGATGCTCAAAGCAACAAGATAAACAAGGCTCTTTCTCAGCCTGTGCAACTGCAAAGAAATGAAATGTAAAACTAGCAAACAACAATAATAACAACAACAAAAAACAACAAAAGTATCGGACTGAAAGCAAGGGAGAAGGCAGAGCCAAGATCAGTTAAAAGGACATCATCTTCGGATGGACTTGTGGACAGCTTCTCATTGTGCCATCAAAGCTGAACCTTAAACTTTGAAGCCATCAGCTGATGGGCTAACTCCTCCTTACTGTGGTCACAGCAAAATGCATCTGAGTCATGTGGCTGTAAGGGACACAGGAGGAGCCAGAGACAGGAGTAATGTGGAACTGGAGGGACTTCTCTTTGCGTGGACCCTTCTGAAGTCTTTGGGAGCCTTAGAAACATGCCTGTCTAATCACATATTTTGTGACATATGCAAAGATAAATTATTCCTAGACTGTTGAGTGGCTCCCAAATGGGGACCAAACTTCAGGGTTCACAAGACCTGGGCATAATCTGAAGTTTCCACAAAATGTCCTTTCCAGCTCTACAGTGAGTCCTTCTGGTCTTTGGATGCATGGGTTGAGGACCTTTGCACACCCTATAACTAAGGCTGCAACATGAGGGAAAAGGCTGGAGGAGGGTGAGGATGGAGCCATAACCCCCAGGGAACCACTGGCTCAGGGCTCCTGGAGTAAGCACAATAGTGTTGGAGGATTGGTTCTTCTGTCTAATGCCCCGTGGAGGTATCTGGCCTGTTTCTTTGGTATTTTTATCATATAACAGCTTAGTGAAATTTGATCAATACCAAGCTTGAAGAATTGCTCTTGCCTTCTGTGGCAGGGTCACAGGAGGATAGGAGACCCCAGTGAGAGAGTGAGGGGCCCCAGCTGCCTTGAGACATGTCTGTGCTTGTCTTGGGAACACTAGCTGCTTTACAGGAAGGACTCAGTCACTTTCCAGAAAGCACTCGCAGGAAGAGAACGGAGAAACAAGGTCAACCATACTCAAAAGCCAGGGGTTGTTTTGAATGCACTGTGGAGTCTGCCGTTGAGATTTTCTTCCAGCCAAGTCTCCAAGGATCCATGCCAGGACCCGAAACAAAGAGCCTGAACATTAAAAAGACATTTCAGTAGGACTGTGTGGTACCGAGTGAGTGAAACCTAGTGTGACTTGGGGGTCACTTTCAACAGCTGGGTGAAAAATGGCACAGCTGTGATCCATGTGAAGGGTGTGTGATTATCAGGAGGGGATAGGGAAGACACGAATGCTCCTATGGTCCCCACAGCTTTGGAGGAGTATCTCTGGGAGCAATTGCTATCGGAGAGAAGAAAAATAGTCTTGGGCAGAAGATCATGTGAGCAATCCCCAGCCCACTCACAGAAACTCGTCAGGAGAAGCTGGACATGAGATAAACCACTGCACCTAGACAAGAGCACAAACCAGAGCGTTGATGTAACGGTGCTAGTTTTTGATGTAACAGGCATTAGAGTGACAGGCCATCCAGAATATAATTATTATTGTGGCCTGCCTCAGGGTCAGCTCTTTATGTTACTTATTCCTTTAAAAGCTTCTCATGGTTCAGTGGGTAAAGGGTTTGCAATGCCAGTCAGAGGACCTGAGTTTGAATCCCCAGCACCCATGTCAAAGCTGGGAGTGGGGTTGAGCACCTGTAACCCCTGTCACTGTAGCAGTAGAGACAGGAAGAGTCTGTGTTCTTCCTGGACAGCCATTCTGGCTGAAATGACAAACTCCAGGTTCAACAAGAGCTCCTATATCAAAAAATAAGGCCATAAGCAATAGAGGAAAACACCAAAGAGGAAGAGAAACTCTGGCCTACACACACACACACACACACGCACACGAGAACATCTACACTGACATGTGCACAAACAAGCACAGACACCACGTACCCTACCCCCACTACAAACCTTCCCTGTATGTAAGGTAAACTCTGTTACTACTCTGGTTCACAGATAAGGAGACCAAGTCTCCAAAAAAAGAATAACTAGATCAAGAATATACGCAGCTAGCAAGAGTGTGCTTACCTAACCAGTTTGAACCTCAGTACCCATCTCTTACCTCTGTGCACACAGATGGAGAAATAAATGAAGCCAAAAAGGAGTGCTTTTGTTTCTCTAATTCCTAATTCATTTTAGCTCCCAGACTGCTGAGTGACTTGAAAAAAAAAGCACTAATACTATGAAAATGAATAAGACTGTATATTTCTTCATTTATTATTCAAAACCCTTTACTGAACACCTGTGATTGAACCCTGGACCATGCTGACTAGTGCGCTCCTGTTTTAAGGTCTTCTCTTGTTCTAATTCTTCAAAGCTCATGTGTTGGTTAGCTTAGATATTTCCTATTGCAATTCTGTTACTCTCTCCCTCCTCTTCCAAGCAGCATGATTTGTAGAGCCATGGCTTTTGTGTAATTCGGTCTAAACTGAGACTCATCATCTTCCTTGGATGTGTTTAAGTACTTGGACAAAAGGATGACATTCGTTTATTTCTAGTACATCAGGCCAAATTGTGATGGTTGACTTGTGCCTCTCTGACTGAAGGGAGGAAATTGGGAAAATGTTCTGCCAACATTTGCTTGCTGATGTATTTTCCCTTGTGTATACAAGAATCAAGGTTATTGTTCGCCTAGCGAACCTGACCTCACATGACGGTAAGTTGTTATCCTCTATAGGTAGGCCAAACTGGTGACTAAGGTTCTGGTGGAGAGAAGAGCCTTAACCTTCATGGAAACAGAGACGTCTTTTCTATGAGCCATCTCAGTCGGGATGGCAGGACCCATTGAAAATGTAATGCTTGAATCAGAATGTCCATGACTCAAAAAACTCTGACCGGTTAAGGCTTTCTTGTTCAGAACATAGTACCTCACGCTGCCTATTGTTTATAACTTGTCTCATGGAAATGTTGAGTTTGCAAGGGTACAAGTTGTGATTCTGACTATATATAAACCTAAGTGGGGGTTGAGGGAACCCTAAGTTTAGGAGAATCTATTCTGTTCTGGATAAAAATAGTTCCACTCACTCTTGCTTTGCAAGGAAAACATCAATTAGACTGAACAATGTTCCTTGCAGAATGTAGATGCCGCATTGTCTCTGGACACCTCCTTTGAATTCGCTCTGCTCTGTGTCGTGTCTTCTGCTTGGAGGAAATTATCAACAACCAGAGGAAATCCTGGACTAGTATTGAATAGTCCTTATTTTAAAGGTACTTCCCTTCTTGTGGGAATTGTATGTATCAGAACAACACTATAAAATGTTGGAATTATTTTACAAGGTTTGACTTTCGGCCCCATTTTTTTTTAAAAAGATCTGCTTATTGTGCTTAAGATACAGTTGATTGTTGAGCTGGAGAGCATTCTTCTCAGGCTCCGTGGCCTTTGAGGTGAGGTGGAGGTTAAAGCATTGATCACAGGAAGCAGGAGGTCCTCAGAGACACCCGTTTATTCTAGAGCGTACAATGACTAGTAAAGGCCATTTGAGTCATAAACGTTTGCCCCTTTCTGAGCAGAGATGGCTGTCTTCACGGTGCGGAACCTCAGCAAGCTGGCACTGCAATCCTCTCCCATTGGTTTGGCTCAGCCAAATATGGGAGGGATCAAAACCAGTGGGCCTTGAAGACCGGTAGTGGGAAAAAAATGTCAAACTTACTTTTTCTTTTCTGAGAGCAGCTAATAATAATGGTGGCCAGGAGCTGCATTGAAGCAGCAGCAGCAGCCGGAGGGAATGGGCTTTTGTGCCCTCTGGTCTGTGAAGCCAATTAGCAGGGTGCTTAATTGGTGCTAAGGAGCTCCACGTTAGGGGAGGGTAAACTGGTATACCTGGAGTTATAGACAGTCTAAGCTCAAAGAAGCCAGATGCAAGCACACAAGTTCTTTGAGTTCTTATGTAATATCTGAAAGTGTGCAAGACTCTGGCATTGTACTCCAGCTTCTATCCGTTGGCTTCAGTACAAGTGCAGTCGACCTTTCTGGGGTGTTGCCACACTGTCTCACAGGGTAGCTGCTAGCCACATGTTGCTATTTAGGTTTGCCATGTGCAGAGAGTGACTGAAGAACCAAATTATAACCTTATCTTTAATCTTAACAACCTAAACTTACATGGCTAAGTCTTGGTCTGTCCACAGGTAGGTCCAAACCCCTGCCAGACAACCGCGACGCTGGTTGCTCGTCGATTCCCTCGGGACTCTTGCGCTCTCAGGAGAGTTGTGCACCTACCGGGCAGTGGCTCCTCTGTGTGCTGGGCAGCATTTTCTTTACTCATCCTGTCCAAGAAGCAAGAAGGCCAGCATGGATGATGTCTGCTCAGAGCACTGCACAGACCTGGAACCTCTGTGTCTGTTCTTCATTTCTCAGGATGAGAATGTATCGTTTTCCCACCAGGGAACACTGAAGAGTGGGTCTGGTGGCTGTTCTCCTCTGTGAAGTGCATCCTACATCCCTAGCAGGGCTCGCTCACTATTGAGCATGCGCCTGCATCCTTCTGCCTTGTTTGTTTGCTCGTTTGTTCATTTTGTTTTTTGAGACAGGTTTTCTCTGTGTAACTCTGTCTGTTCTGGAACTCAGTCTGTAGACAGGTGGCCTCCAGAGTGCCGGGATTAAAGGTGTGCAGATGTGCACCACACTGCCTGGCTGACTTCCCCTTCTTTATAGTAGTTGTGCTCAAATTCCCTTCACGTTATTTCACGTGTGTAATTTGACAGTCCCAGTGCTACATAATTTCAGACAGGGCCACTCTTAGGTCCAGTAGTGTCCTTTTAATCAGTCCTGCTTTTGCAGGTTCAGTTGCCTGTGGTCAACTAAGGTCTCAAATCAAATGGAAGTTTCTAGAAAGAAGTAATTCACAAGTTCTGCTTTTCTTCCTGCTGTACTGAGCAGCTAGACCAAGTCTCTCGCTGTCTGCTCAGTGCAGCCCCAGGGGTGAAGTATCCTTTGCCCAGCGTATCCACACTGTCTGTGCTACTTGCATGTCGGGCACCTGAGAGCCATTGCCATGACCAGGTCGACTGTGCTGGTGTTTGTGGTGTTCATGCCTGAGTCCCCTCTGTGTACCTGATGATGGCACCAGAGCACAGGCATGGCTGTGTCAATCAACAGGCTGTGTCAAAAGAAGCTGTAGCTGGCAGTTCCTGAGTAAACAGGTGAAAATTCTCCCTCAGGAAAGAAAGCAGGTCTCATGCTGAGCCGGCCGCAGAATGAGGGTTTAAGACGTTAGCCATGCAATCCTTGTTGTAACAGTTATATTTTCGTAGTAGTTAATAACAACCCATTGTGCACAGCTCACCCATGGTTCCAGTGACCATTGTCAGCCTTGCACAGCACCTGCAGATAAGGGGGCATCACTTTAGTCCTGAGCTGCCTGCAAGGTCTCTCCCTTTTCAGCTGATCCATAATAAATGTTCTATGACTCCCAGGCCCTGCACCCTTACAGGTAAGCTGGGTGTAAGAAGTCCAGAGAGGCTCTCCCTCTCTGGCCACGGTTCGATGACCGCATAGCTTGCTCCAGTCCACGCAAAAGTGCTGAAGGAAGGCCGTCCTGATGCAGTCTGGACTGACAAACCAGCCAGCTGTATACGCCAAATGTTGGGCAGTAAGTTTCCAGGGAATTTAGCACAATCCAACAATTTTTGCAATGAGATAGCCTAAATTTAATGCATTCTTTCGTTGGTGGTTCAGAAGGCATTTGAGAATCATTTAATGCCCTCGAGGAGTTGTTATGAACAGGAACCACTGCTCACTGCACAGTAACGAGTAGTAAGGATTATCTTGGGTTTCTAATAAGTTAAATTCAAGATGACGATTTGCTGCAAATAAACCAATTTCTAATTTTATTCCAGTAATGATTACATATTATTTTGAGAAGCATTTATGTTAAATTTATTATATCATTAAGATTAATATGACTCATATAGAATGCTTAAAAATTTACCTATATGCTAGACATTAAACTAAAACTAAACATTCTTAAAATGTCCTTTTAAATAAAAGTATTTTGATGTAGCAGGTATGTTCCCGAGAGCTGAGTACAAAGTAGACTTCTGAAGAATGAATTTTGTATGAGGAAGTACGTGAACATGATGTTAACGTGCTCATCATAATAAACGTGGAAAGCACCGAAGAGTTTCGATAAAGGTGTACACATCACATCGTGGGTAACGACTGTGTGCTTGCTTCCCAGTCCTATGTGCTCGTGCACCCTCAGTTCCTTCCCTAGCTAGCATGACAACATACCAAATAGAAGCAATGCGAGAGGGAAGGGTTGGAGAGGGTTCAGTCCAGCACAGGAGGGAGCCCGCGGTAGTGGGAGCAGCTTGTCCCTGGACACTTAGAGCTTGAGGCAGCAGCTGGAAGCAGAGAGCTGAGGCTGGAACACTCAAGGCAGACTCCATCCTCCGGCAGCTCAGCCCCGCCTCCTAGTGGGTGTGTCCGTGTCCAACTCGCCCTCGCAGGCTGCCTGTGACCCAGAAGCTAGGAAGGAGACTATCAGGCTTGTAGATAACAGCTTCCTATTGCAATGACAAAAAGGCTGAATAACCCTGAAAGTTTTATATCCCTCCCTCCCCGCGCCCCAAACAGTGCACCCAGAGGGGACGAGTTGTATGAAGAGCACATGAACCTGCAGGGAAACGGCTAAAACCAGTTACAAGTCAGAGTATATAAAATTTAAATTCATATCATGCTTTTTGTCCATAAGAAATTAGCAGTGGGAAGTTAGATTGTATAAAAAAATTTCATAAACAGGGATCAGTATCATCTGAGAACAGTGGTTCTCAACTTTCTTAATGCTGTGATCCTTTCACACAGTTCCTCATGCTGTGGTGACTCCAGCCATAAATTATTTTGTTGTTACTTCATAACTGTAATTTTGCTACTCTTTTGGATTATAATGTAAATATCTGGTGTGTAGCGTATCTGATATGCGAGCCCCAAAGGGATTTTGACCCACAGGTTGAGAACCTCTTGATGGATTAGAATCTAATCTAATCCTTCAAATGCTTGGGTAAAGATTTATTTATTTTTTCCTTTGAGCTAGGACATTCGTGTTCTTCTACCTTTGAGCACAAGAGTTGCTGGCTCTCATAGCTCTGTCCCTGAATTACAGTAGCCATTGCTCCTTTCTTGTCTTTTGGCCTCAGGCTGGGACTTCCATCACTGACCTCTCTGTATTTTAGGACTGTGAGGGATCATCCATTTTTCTGGTTCTGTGGCTTGCAAATGGATAATTCTGGCCTGTCTCTATAAAAATGTGAGCTGACTTCCATATTACATCTCCTCTTAGAAATCTATGCATATCCTATGAGTTTTATTTTTCTGAAGACCCTACTACAGTGCTTAATAAATGTTCACCATATTGTTGACAGAAAAAGATCCATCCTGTCATTCTAATGAGAAAATACTATCGTACGTAATTTCTTTTCATATTTTAGGATACATTTAAAATAAAATTTATCACTTATTATTATTATTACAAAGATCCTTAGAAAAATGGGAAGACAAAAATACACAAAAGAGGGCAATCTGTTATCCTGACAATCACAAGTTTGTAATGCGGTTCCTAGCATGTTTGAAGGTAGATTTCAGAAAGACTTATTTTATGTGTGTGCACATGGCGTGTGTTCAGGAGCCTGTGGAGAACAGAAGAGGCTGCCAGGTCTCTGCAGTTGGGGCTTTGGGAGGTTGTGAGTTGCAAGTCGGTTCTGGGAACTGAATCCACGTCTCCTGCAGGAGCACCTTAAGCTATGAGCCATCTTTCCAGCCTCTGAAGGTGGAGTTTTAAGATAATCATCTATTTATTTATGTATTTATTATTATTGCTGTATGTATGTGTGTGTGTGAGAGAGAGACAGAGAGAGAGAGAGACAGAAAGAGAGACAGAGAGAGGGAGGGAGGGAGAGAAAGAGAAGGAGAGAGAGAGACAGAGACATAGACAGACAGAGACAGAGAGATCAGAGGATAACCTGTGAATTAGTTCTCTCTTTCAAGTGTGTGGGAGATCTGGGGATCACACTCAGGCTGTCAGACTGGGCAGCAAGGCACCCTACCTGCTGAGCCACCTCTCTGGTCCCATATGTCACTTTTTGCTAGCTTTTCTAATTTATTCTATAATAGTAATACATTCTTTCCACATTGTCATTTTTCCTATGTCAGTAACTATTTTTCCTATATAAGCACTCATTATACTATAGTATTATATAGCAAATTGTATCTAAATTATTACCTTAAGAATAATCTTATGTTGAGTGTAGAACACCTTTGATCTCCACACGTGGGAGCAGAGGCAGAGTTCTGAGTTGGAGGCCAGTCTGATCTACAGAGTGAGTTCCAGGATAGTTAGAACTACACAGAGAAACACCATCTAGAAAAACAAAACAAAAATAACAATATCTTATAAAGGCTCTATTTTCTCATACGTGGTAGTGAGCTCGAGTTAAATGCCTAAGAGGACAGAATATTTCCATTTTCTTCCCAGTGAGCAGGGTTTCTTTGTTTAAGTTCCTGCTTCCATGCACTTAAGCTTCCATTTCCAGCTGCAGGGATCATGAACTCCCTTGCAAATGTCCCCAGTCCTGGGAGTCACTGGAATGTGGCCCTAGTCTTCAGTGTGCTATTGTCCTACTTTGACTTCTGCTGCTGTGATAAAGACCATAACCAAAATCAGCGTCGGAAGGAAATGGTTTGTTTGACTTACATATTCAGTCATAGTCTGTCACTGAAAGAAGGCAGGGCAGGAACTCTAGACAGGAGCCTGGAGGCAGGGGCTCAAGCAGAGGCTGAGGAGGGGTGCTGCTTACTGGCTTGCTCCTCATGCCTTGCCCAACCTGCTTTCTTATAGCACCCAGAACAACCCACAGTGAGCTGCCTCCTCATCATGAATCAAGAAAATGCCCCCACAGGCTTGCCTGCTGGCCAATATGATGCAGACAATTCCTTAGTTGAGGTTCCTTCTTCCCAGATGATCTATTTTTGTCAAGTTGACAAAACCAACCAACCAGTACAGCTATACTTTCCCATCTTCCCCTTGCTTCCCTACCTATGCTACCATGACTCTCCTCCCAAGTCTTACGGGGAATGAGAGAATCACTACTTCTTAGATATCCTGAAAAGATATATTTAAAAGGAAAAACATATTTTTGTTTTTTTTAAATTAAGCCAAGCTAAGTGCATTTTACTATAGGTTATATATTGAGAACTATAAAATGGACATTCTTAATCATTTTACAGTTTAGTAGGAAAAACAAAGGCATATAAATCACCATATAAAAATGTAAGAGTGTAAGAGAGATGATAGGGAAATTTAAAGGGAGCTATTTATTATTTATTTTTCAGCTAGAAATATAAAGATCTTTTCATAAGGAAGCAGCCTCTGTCATAACCTTGAAAGATGTGTTGATGTGACTAAATATGACTAAGTCATGCATGGAGCAGGAAATGGTGGGACCCAAGACAACCCTAGATCTAGAGGTGGAAGTCAGGGCACTGTAGCTGTGTGGAGTGTTTGTGGTTCCTCTGGGATGTCCCGAGGCTCCTCGTCGGGAGGGGTTGGTGGTTCCTTTGGGAAAGTGTTTGGTAGTTTGGTATTCCACTTGGTTGTCTGAGGAGGTGTTCAAAATTCTGGATTTTTTTTTTTATAAAGACAAAATCTCACCATGCAGCCCTGACTGGTTTGGAACTCACTACACAGACCAGGCTGGTCTTGAACTCACAAAGATCCCCTCTGCCTTCTCTTGGGAAGATTTTTGATGGTTTCTCTGGAAAAGAGTTTCGTGTTTCTCTGGGGAGGTATTTGGTATTCCTTTGGGGAGCTATTTGGTGGTTCCTCTTGGGAGGTGTGATGATTAAGCTTGGTTGTCAACTTGGCATATTTGAGAAGAAGGAACTTCAGTTAAAGAACTGCCTCTATCGTATTGGCCTGTGTGCCATCTTATTGATTTCTCATTCTAGTAGAAGGGCACAGCGCACTGTGGGCGGTATCATTCCTAGTCAGGCAGGTCGGCTTTGTATAAGAAAAGTTAGCTGGATGTGGACCTGGAAGCAAGCCAGTAAGTAGTATCCCTCTCTGATCTCTATTTCAGTTCCTACCTTGGCTTCCTTCAATCAGAGCCCTTTCCTCCCCTCAAGCTGATTTTAGTCAGTGTTTTATATCAACAACAGAACAGGATGTTTGGTTCATCTGAGGAGTTCTTTGGCATTTCTTTGTAAAGGAGATATTTAGTTGATGTATTTATCAAATCATTCTTAGTCAATAAAAAATTTGGAGTCAGATATCTGATTAAGAACCCGAGTGATCAGAGAAGTGGCAGAAAAGCAACCAGTGACTTCCCTTCTTCCATTCTTCCATCCAAAAGTCTGAGGTCCTCTCTAGGCCTCCCTTACTACTTCCTGTGTCCTCAGTCCTCCAAAACCTCTATGGTTAATTTTGGTCAGCTAGTAGCTAGCTCCACCCTCTGATGCAAAGCAAACGTTATTGTCAAGATGCAATCAAAATGTCACACATTTAATTCTTCTGGGGTGGTGTATGGTGGCTTTTCTGGGGGAGATAGTCAATGGTTCCTCTCATGAGGTGTTTTATAATTTCTCTGAGATGTTTGGTTCCTGTGAGAGACGTTTGGTGGGAATGTTTCTTTTATCATTCTTTTGGGATGGTGAATATTGGGGCCTCTAGAATGGTGGTTCTCAACTTGTGGGTCATGACCCCTTTTGGGTTTGAACAACCCTTTCACCTTAGGGGTCACCTAAGACCATTGGAAAACACAGATAATTACATCATGATTCCAAACAGTAGCAAAATTACAGTTATGAAGCAGCAACACAAATAATTTTATGGTTGGGGTCACCACAACATGAGGAACACATGTGACCTTAAAGGGTCACAGTATTAGGAGGGTTGAGAACCACTACTCAGAAGTTGTTTAGTGGGTCCTTTGGGGAGGCACTTGGTGTCACCCCTCAAGAGGTGTTTGGTGGTTCCTCTATGGAAGTGTTTGATGATTTCTCAGATAAATAAGAGAGACTAGAAACCTAGATTTCCATGTAAAAAATCTCTTGATTATTATGGTGGTTCCAATGTATTCAAACCTAATTTTGTATAAGATACCATTCATAGAAAAATAGTTTAGTGCTCTCCTGAGTTGAATAATTTTATACCTTCCCCACTCCCTCGCTAGTCCTTTTATTTTCTTTTTGGCTTTATGTAGAATAAAATTCTTTATAGAATTTTAGTTATTCAAGGTGACAAGAATCATGGCATCAAGCCAGGCATGGTGACACACACTTTTTATAATCACAACACTCAAGAGGCAGAGGCAGGCAATCTCTGTGAGTTTGAGGCTATCCTGCTTTTTATATAGTGACTTCCAGGACAGCCAAGGCTGCAAACAGAAACCCTGACTCGAAGCAATCATAGCAGCAGGTTGGTTCTAAGGGCTGGCTTTCCTTCAGTTTCCTTGAATAGCATGCAGTGGATATGAGGGCTTCCTTTGCTTTAGACAGCTGCGGGATTTTTTTAAGTGACCTTTTTCCTGCTATCAATAAAGTATAAAAAGTGGTGTTGTTCAGAAAGTTCTTTAAAAGTTTAAGAGCTCCCTAATGAGAAGAAAATAAAGCCGTTACACATAGCCTCTGTGTTCCAGTTTGAAACTCTGATGGCAGATAGTCTCCTAGCTGATGTGGGAGTGATTTCTTTCTAATCTGTTGCTTTCATTGGTTAATTAATAAAGAAACTGCCTTGGTCCATTTGATAGGCCAATCCTTAGGTGGGTGGAGTAAACAGAACAGAATGCTGGGAGAAAGAAGCTGAGTCAGGAGTCGCCATGATTGTCCCACTCCAGACAGACGCAGGTTAAGATCTTCCCTGGTAAGCCACCTCGTGGGCTACACAGATTATTAGAAATGGGTTAGATTAATATGTAAGAGCTAGCCAATAAGAGGCTGGAACTAATGGGCCAAGCAGTGTTTAAATGAATACAGTTTCCGTGTAATTATTTCGGGTGTAAAGCTAGCCGGGTGGTGGGAAGCGGCCCGCCGTTTCCTGTTACTACACCTAGCTCAGACACCCACCACACTCACACCATTTCTCTTCCTTCCAGTCCAGGCTGAACATCTGACCTCATCCCTTCTCTTCATAAAAGAGAAGCAAAATATTGTTTTTTTTAATGGATTTTATTGACTTGTAGATGCACTTCAAACTTTTTTGTTTGTTCTACATGTCAGACTCTGGGTTATGGGAGATTTTTGTTGGAATCTACAGTGTTTCTAGACTCCCAAAACAGACATAGCTTACTGGTACAACTCCTGTCTAGCATGTCCAAGTACCTGGGTTTGACACCCAACCACACAAAACAATAAACATAGACAAATAAGCAACTGCAATGTAACAGCCAGATAAGGTGATACATTTGTGGACTCAACCACGCCTGTAAGCAGTCAGTGGTTGCCCCCAGGAGGGGTCTAGGAGCAGTTAGAGCCACCAGAGTGGTCTAGGGAAAGGTAGGGAAGCCTGGGCCTTTAGGTGTAAGAAGTCAGAAGAGGCATGCTTTAACATCGAGGAAAGCTGGAGCACGAAGATGGTGGTCCCACGAGACATGGTTTGTACGATGCCCTACGCAGACAGTGCTCTGTCTGTGTGGGTTTCTGATAGAAAAGTGACTGATTAGTGACATTTGTCAGAAGCTAATGTCATCAGAAAAAGACTTCTATTACTTAATTCCCCAAGGAATGAGTAAGGCATAACACACAGGGCTTCCTTCTTAATTTCTTTGCTGAGCCCTAATCTCCAGAGTGATGGTATCTGACCTGTGGAAAGGTTTTTGTTAGGTCTTGAGGGTAGAGCCTCATTTAAAGCTGGAAGTTAGCTAGTTCCAAGAGGGTAGTCTTACTTAATTCCTTAGCTTTCAAAATACCATGAAACACAGAAAATGAAAACAAAGCAACAAACTCAATAAATAATAAAGAATTTCAGTAGAATTTTTGCCCTCGTAGATTGGTAGAGAGAACCCCCCTTCTAGGAGGTCTAAGGATGTTATCATCTGCTAGGTCTTGCTTCATTTAGATTAGATAACGAGGCTAGGTTGGTTCTTCTGAGATTAGAGTCAGCTTTGTTTCCTGGTTCTCACACACCAGCCCGGCATTGTTGTGTTTGGATTCACAACATGGCCAAGGGATGTTTACGTCCCCACCCGGACAGCTGTGCCCACTGAAACAGATGTTTATTCCTGGAACGGCGAAACTCTGCAACCCTTGGTCTCTAAAAATAGGCCACTGTTTTACTTTGCCGTGAACCAGAATTGTTTACCTAGGTGCTGAACTGTCTGTCTGACAGTAGTTCTCCCAAGTTGGATCAAGCTGAGACACAGTCTTATGTGTCTTTGAAACTGCAGATTTTAATTTCCGAAATTATCACAAAATCTGGACCACAGTTATAAGATTGTTTCCTGTATTTATTTTAGATGGGCAGTTCTGGGAAGTCATGGTTAGAGATAGCCCTTACGTCATGAACTCTAAGTCAGAATTGCTTTTTATGAAACCCCAACTCTGGGCTCGAGACATTTGCGAGGTTGCTTGACTCCAGACTCTATCAGCCCATTCAGGAGCAAAACAGGAAGCAGCGAGGAGTCCTTTTCTAGCAAAAGACGTCTGGTGGTCTTAGGGAGACAGGGGACTGACATTTTGGTTTGGACTTTTAGAATTTCAGACAGGATTTGGTGACACAAGCCTGCAATCCCAGCTATTCAGGAGACTGAAGCAGGAGGACCAAACGTTCCAGGCCTACTTGGGCTACAGAGTGAGTTCAAGGTTACCCCAGCACCTTAGTAAGTCCCTGTCTTCATAACACAAAGTAAAGAGGCTTGGGTTGTAGCTCAGTGGTGGAGCACTTGCCTAGTGTTCACGAGGGTCTCAATCTTCGGCACCATAAATCGAGGCATATATTTTTTAAAGTATGCAACTTTCTAACCTGTAGATTAAAGATGTGACTTTGCCAGATAAACTGAGTTTTCAGGGAGGAGTTTTGGGCTGTTAATTTCCTGTTTGTATTTATACATAGATATCTTTTCACTTGTCTGTGGTCCCCAGAGCAGCTTCTGTGTCGCCAACCCAGTAGCTGCATTTCCCACACTTAGGATACTGCTCTTTTTAGTGAAGGGATTTATATTAGAATTATAGGAGAGGGGAAAAGGAATGGGTTTTACGAAACTGAGTGTGGGCTCAGTGGCCCTGCCTGTCACTCTCCTGCACTGACCGTCAGGGCTCTCACTTCCGCTTCCTCTGTCTCTTACTCTGTGCTGTTCCCAGATCCATCATCTTTGGCCCACTTCTGCCCCGTGAACTTGCAGTAGACAGCAGTGTATGGTCTCTTAGCCTCTCGTACCATGGTCTCACACTTCAGACCCTAAACCATCTGGCTTAAGTGTTCTCATTGCTTTTGTATTTTACTCAGCCCCTCATATAGTAACTGAGACTGGCCTCAAAGTATGGAACAGAGTAACCTTGACCTCAAGATCCTCCCACCTCCCAGAAAGCCACAATTAAAGATGGGCACCCCCGTGCCCGGCAGTGTTCTTACCTTCCTTCTGGGTCTCAAGCTCATGTCTGCCTGAGAGCTTGGACCATTTCTTCACTCTTCAAGGCCAAGTTGAGAGCCTTGCTTTCCCGCTGTGAGGCACACAGTGTATCAGTTGCTGGTCTTTCATACAGTTTCCTGAAGCACGGAGGAATCATCACTCAGTTCTGCTTTCCTTTGTGCTGGCTGGAGCATCCTTGACCAGGAACTGTGCAGGGTGGCTGGGAGCTGAGGGAAGTCCCCAAGGATCTCCCAGGCTGTGCACTGGAGTGTGGCCTAGAGGGGTTTTTCTCGGCTCACTGCCAAGCGCTCAGCCTCAGAGGCCTATTGCTTTATGCCCCTGTTTTCATTCAGGAAATGTTGATCGAGTGTCCACGATGGGGGACTTTTTTTCAGCTGATCTAATCTCTCAAGGACAGATTTGATCCTTTGAAAGTGGAATTGCCATATGACTACTAGTGATTGGGAAGGATGGGATGGGAAAAAGTGGATTTGGCCAGAGAACACCATGTATACATTCGGAACCATCACACTTACTCTTATAACACACACAGTTGATTCATGTTATTAAAGAGTGGGCTTTTTTTTTTTTATTCTGAGGAGACTTCGGAGTAACTGGCTCCTTATTAATTAGGTTGCCCAGCCTGTTGATGAGAGCCGGAAGTGCTGAGGGGCCCCCAGTCACGTTCTTGAACTGCAGCCAGAGGTACCCATCCAGCCCGGGTAAAGGTGAACTGGAAGAGAAGCAGCCCAGGGCATCTTATACCTCATGGGTCCTGTATACGCCAGGACCCTTGACAGGACACCCTTCTCCTCTAGAGTCTGCATGGCTCTACCGACTGTCTTGTGGCTGGTTGCCCAGCTCTGCTACTTCGGCATACAACCCTGTAAAATATCGACATATCTAGGAAGTTCTTCTGTCTTCAAAAGGTAATTTAGTCTATTTTATGTCTCTCCAAGTTCAGTCTTAATTCTGTCTTTAGAAGAGACTATAAGCATGCTTCTGTAGCAGACAGTTAGGAACTCAGAGATGAATGGGCAAAGATGTCCTGTAAAAACACAATGGGGCACTAGTCTCACACAAGCAAGAATAAAATAATGTCATTTGAGAAAACATCACAGCACTCTTGAGGCAGAGGTAGGCGAATATCTGTGAGTTTCACAATCAACCTGGTCTATAGAGTGAATATGGTGAGTTCTAGACCAGCCAGAGCTACACAGTGAGACCCTGTCTCAAAAAAAAAAAAGTGGGCATCTTTCTCTGATTGTTAGACAACCATAAGTAGTTGGAGAACTGGGTCTGTTTGCTCCAGGACTGGTACATGATGCTGAGAATCTTCTTTTTGTGCACTGAGCAAATGTGTCAAAGAGAAAAGGACCCCAGCACTGGCTCTTAGATGACTATGTCCAAGCTTGGCTCTTAGGATACGGCTGTGAAGAAATGCAGGAAAAGAAACCCTTGCTCTCAGAGGTCCAAGCGGAGGAGGTGGGTCATTCCTCCAAAGGACGGAGAGAGGGAGTGTGTGCGTGAGCTTCCAGCACCTGGGGATGGGAAGACAGGACCCATGCAGTCCCTTTGGCCCCAGATCATGGCTGCATGGTGCCTGCAGCAGAGAGATCATTCTGCCCTGTGTGTTTGTTGTTGCTTCAAACAGGACGTGACCTCCCGTGGTTTGTTTTTATTTCTTCCTCCTTCAGACAGTGCATCCTGCCTGTGTCTGCTTGCCTGCGAGGGAAGAGAAAGGAAGGAAAATAGAGCAAGGGGAGGAAACTGCTCCCCCACGTTAAGTGACCCCTCTCCTTCCCCAGGCCATGTAAGGATTTACTTCAGCACTCTGGAAGTCCCTTCTACCCTACCCCCATTTCCCTTGACTCAGCTTCTCCAGCTCATCCCAGCTGGCCACACAGGTTTTCCACCTGCAACCAGGGCCTTGCCTCCTTCCCAGACCAATTCAGGCTGGAGACAGGAAGCAATTAAGGAGGACCAGCAAGGCCCTGCTCACATGCAGACATCCTTGAGGATCCTTGGCCCTTTGTCACTCTGCTGACGACTGAGAATGGGGGCTGCACTGCCCTGGAAATTGCAACAGGCGTCTCTTGTCCCTCATTTCCGTGGGCTGAGCCAGGACACCTGCAGCTGACTTTCCCAGCCTCAGCCTCCCACAATGCATCTTGGTTTCTAAATCCTCCATTCTGCCTCTGTTCTGCTTGGGGCTGACCTCAGAAAATGCTGACTCCCTTAAACTTCTGGGTCCTGTGTCAAGATGACCTTTGGTGGATATCTTGAGAAGTTTGAGCATGCCCCTTGCTTGGAATCTCCCAGTTCTTTCTCTTGTTTTGGATATGGATGGTTGGCATGTTCTCAGTTCTATGTAGAAGGTCACACAAAACGCAGCCTGCAGTTGTCTCTATATCTCACTGCTGTCTGTGAGCCCTTTCTGCATTATGTCCTGGAGCTGTCTTCATAAAGTGCCCTTGCTGATGTCCCTAAACCTGAACCCTGACTGTTTTCCCAGCATTGCTGGCTTAGCTGCCAAGACTCTGGCTGTTCTGGGCTCTGGTGTCTCCTCTGTGGGCCCTGCCCACTGTGTAACCAATGCTGTTTATGAGACTTATTGGCTTGCCAATTCTCTTCCTGTGGTGCCTTATGTCTGAGACTAAAGAACAGTTAGCTATCTACACTTTTGGAGCTGTTGGGGGGCAGGGTTCTGGGACTGAAGGAAACAGCAATTGGCACCATCCACAACATCAGTCTAAATTCTCTTTATTTAGCGGGACAGAGAACTAGCTAGCTTTCTCGTTACTGGGAGAAAACACTTCAGAAAGGAGCCTAAGGAAAGAAGGATTTCTCTGGCCTCGTGCTGGGGAAAGTGGAACGGCAGTGAGGGTGGCTCAGCGGTGGTAGCAGCAGTGCAATTCCGTTGGTCACATCCTGTGTCCACAGTCGGAAAGCAGAGAGGTGACTGCTGGTGCTCAGCTCCCTTCCTCCTTAAAAAAAACTTGGCTTAAAAGATTCAGTTTGGATGGAGACGGGGCAGAGAACCGCAGCTGAGCTCCCAGAGTCCAGTTGAAGAATGGGGGGAGCAAAGAAGTCAAGACCATGATGGGGACATCCACTGAAAAGTTTACCTGAGCTAAGGGGAGCTCACCATTTCCGACAGACAGGGAAGGAACCAACACAGGACCAAACTAGACCCTCTGAACGTGGGTGACAGTTGTATGGCTGGGGCAGATTGCTGGGCCACTGGCAGTGGCCTCAGGATTTGCCCTGCTCCTTGTACTGTCTTTTTGGAACCCATTCTGTTTGAATGGATACCTTGCTCAGCCTAGATATAGTGGGAAGGGCCATGGTCGTGCCTTATTCTCTGGGGGGAGGATGGATGGGGACAGGGGTGGGGGAGAATGTGGAAGGAATGGGAGGAGGGGAGGGAGTGAGAACTTGGATTGGTACACAAAATGAAAACTGTTTTTCTTTTAAAAAAATAAAATTTAAAAATAGTGAGAAAAAATTTATTTGGGAAACCCAATCCGCGGGATTGGTGCTACCCACATTCAGAGTGGGTCCCCCCAGTTCAGCTTCTGTGGAAGCATCCCCCCAGACATTCAAGACTGACCATCAAAGATAGCTCCGGGACGGAGCAGAACTCGTTTTAAGTTTTACTTTCCACAGTCTTTTTGTGGAAAACAGGCCAGTTTGCATTTTGGCTATTCTGTGTCGAATCCTGTACGGTGACCAGAGTTGGAACGGCTGTACTTTGAGATCTCTTGTGGGCTCCTTGGAACCAGCTTACTCGGACTCAGGGCCTCTCCGTGTACCTTCGGTACCTGGGCGTACCTCGCACACCGCCGAGCGGTCTTTGGGACGTCATGCCACACGTCGGCGACTCCAGCTTGTACGCCTTTTCCCGTGTAAAATCTTGACAACCCAGTAGGCGTGGCTACAGCTGTACTGCAGAGAACTGCAGCTGTTGGAAAGGCCAGTTTGTCTCCGGGGTCCGATTCCTGCATTGACTTCTCCAGGGCTTTCTCTAGTCTAAATGAGATTATTCTTCAAATGAACTTCCCACCTTATCCTGTAGGACGTGTTCCTACTCTCATAAAACCTTCTATAAAGACATCCCCCCCTCCCACACCGGTGTCATTTTTTTCTTTCAACTAAAAAAAATTGACCTTTACATTTCATCCTTATGGGAAGAGCCTGACAGAAGACTTCCTGGACAGATGAATGACTCACTGGTGTGGAGTGAACTAAGGAAACAAATTGAGTGACCAAAGTCCTTTGAGGGAGTGTTTGTTATAAGACCATCTTCTGGGCTTTGAAAAGGGGGCAGTTCACTCTGTTTTCTCACAAGGTCACAGAACGTGACCAGGTAAGCCTGGAAATTTTACACTTTGAGCAAGGTTACCCTGCAATGTCTGGGCCCTCTCTTGGAGCGTATGGTTCAGAACATCTGTGACTTGGGCCCTTGTTCTGTTTTTCTGCACCATTTTGCCGGCTTTCCATAGAGCAGGCATTGCACGACACTGTAATTATCCTCGTGCCTTTTTCTTCATGAAGCTGTGTGAGCTTTGAGAGCAGTGACTCCTATACCATTTTAAGAAAGGATTCTGTGTGTGTGTGTGTGTGCATGCACATGGCTGCAGGTCAACATTGGAGGTCTCCTTCAGTGTCTATCTCTCTGCCTCATTGTTTGAGACAGGGTCTCTTGTTGAACCAGGGCTCGCTGACTCAGTTAGGCTGGCTGGGCAGTGAGTCCCCTGGATTTGCCTCTCTCTGCTTCCCGGTGTGCGGACTACAGTTACACACCACACCTGCTGTACTGGGGGAACAAACGCAGGTCCTCATGCTTGCATAGCAAGCACATTACTTCTGAGCCATTGTCCCAGCCCCTCACCTGTTGGTTTCTTACTTTTTTTTGTGATAAAATGTATTCTTTCATGGTGCTCTCTTCTCAGGCCAAGAGAAGCTCTTCCCAGCCAGATGCCTCTCTCTCCTAAGAAATGCTGAAGCATTGAGTAGCAGACAGTTTCGGTTTAATGTCAGTCTACTTGATTACCCCTTTGGAGCATTTCAAGCTGGTTCTAGATAAAAACAGTGCAACTTTCAGAGAAATACAGCAATTTGGGTCTCTGTGGGGAAACCGTGACTTGGCCTTTCTAGTCAATGTGTCTTACAGGCTCCATGGGATGCTAGCATTGGAGGTGGCAGGACTGTGGCTCTACTGCAGGCAAAACAAGGCACAAGAGAGAACTGAACAACATTTTGTTGTTCCCAGACCACGGGGACAACTAGCTGTGCCCTTCCTAACAGGACTTTGTGTGTTGAGTTTGGGAAATAGCACAGTGTGGGATCCAGGGCTGAGCATCCCAGCAAGCAGGGTTAGCTGTACCAGGTCTTCTTCTTCCTCCTCCTCTTCTTCTTCTTCTTCTTCTTCTTCTTCTTCTTCTTCTTCTTCTTC
>JABTXL010016972.1:5088421-5101111 GCA_025134845.1 Neodon shergylaensis | reverse complement strand
CTTTTAATTTGATCTGATTTGGTCTGATTGGGATTATTTTGCATCAGTGGAGAGGCATGGTTAGGAAATATTTCTAACATCTTGGAGGTCCCATCAAGGGGGCTGTTTTTCCCATGGGCTCAAGGCCACGTGTTAGAAATGTCCTTATTCCCCATGCTCTCCGCCAGGTTAAAACCAGCTTCCAGGCTAGATCAGCTTCCTCTTGGTGAGTCCTTTTTGTCTATGTTATTAGGGATTGGAGAGACCCACTCGCTTTTCGGGCTTTCGCTGAAGTTGTGGTCCACCCTGGGAGCCTGACCCATACAGTGAAAGCTGGGCTTCCACTGAGGTAAAGATTGCATGGCCAGGGATGCCTGCCATTTGATTTTTATAGCCCTATTTTGGCCCAACGATTGTCTCAGTGGATGTGCTATGATAAACTCGAGTCACACAATTGGACATAGACTTTTAAAATGGGTGCTTGCAATTCGAAGCCAGATCCATTATCATCCCTGGGCTGCCTCTTACAAAGTCTTTATAAATTGGGACTGTCTGATACAACCTGTCCCAAGTGGCTAATTTCTCTATCCACTAAGATTTGGCCTCAATATGACCTTGACAATGGGATGCCAGGGCCACCAGAGGGAATCCTTGAGTTAGCCGCTCTCCGGGACCTAGAAAATTTTTGTCTCCGAGCCTAGGGTAATGCTGTAGGTAGTGGATAAGTCCATTGTTTCTATTCTGGGCATAGGAGCTGCCTACAATGCTTTAACATCTCACTCGGGCCTTACGTTCCCCTCACCAATTTCAGTTATGGGGGATACATGGGACCATTCCTCCCCACTTAAAACTTTGCCACTGCCCTGTATTCTTGCAGGGCAATTTTTCTCTCCTTCTTTCCTGGTTATACCTGCTTGCCCTGCACCTCTACTGGGTCAAGATATTCTCAGCCACTTCAGGGCCACACTCACTTTGGCCCCCACACACTCTCCTAAGTCACACTTTCTTCTCACTTTAATGACCTCACAGGTTCTTACCCCAGACTGTTCTGTCCCTACTCTCCCTGTTCCAGTAGATCCCCAAGTATGAGACACTTCCACTCCTGTGATTGCTGCTCACCACCAGTCAGTCTTAGTTCGCCTTAAAGACCCTTCGCCCTTCCCTTCCAGACCCCAGATTCCTATTTCCGAAACCCACCACAGAGGCCTTAAGCCTATTATCACCAGTCCCAAGGTGATAATATCTCAAGGACTTTTAATTCCTCTAGACTCACCCTGAAACACTCCAATTCTTCCTGTGTGTAAGCCTTCTGGCGCTTACCACTTGGTTCAAGACCTCTGCATCATAAATGAGGCAGTCATTCTAGTTCACCCTCTGGTTAACAACCCTTACAATCTCCTGTCTAATGTCCCTCCTACCACCTCCTACTTTACTGTTCTGGACCTAAAAGATGCTTTCTTTACTGTCCCTGACTCATACTTCCTCTTTGCCTTCACCTGGGAGGACTGTGACTCCAAGTCCTCCAGACAGCTTACGTGGACTGTTCTCCCTCAGAGTTTTCGGGACAGCACCCATTTCTTTGGCCAAGCTCTGGGTTGAGATCTTGCAAACTTTGACCCAGGTTCCAGCACGCTCCTCCAATACATGGACAAACTACTTTTCTGCAGTCCTACATTGTCTCTGTCCCAACAAGCCACCTCTGTGCTCCTGAACTTCCTCGGATCCCTGGGATATTGAGTCTCACCAACTAAGGCTCAGCTGTGCTCTCCTACAGTGGTACCTTTGGGTGTTCAACTTAGCCTGGGGTCTAAGACCCTCACCTCTGACAGGGTCCAGGCCCTGTGGGATTTACAGTCTCCAATCACAGGGGCTCAAATCCGCTCATTTTTGGGCCTGCTAGGGTTCTTTCACCACTGGATTCCTAACCTTGCCATTACAGCCAAGCCTCTGTATTAGGTAGCCAGAGAGACCCCCATGGAGCATCTCACCCACCCAGCCATTGTCTACCACTTCTCTCTACTGCGAGATGCCCTTCTAACTGCCCCTGCCCTTGCTTTTCCAGACCCCACAAAGGCTTACCATCTCTATACAGATGAGAGGTCAGGAGTGGCCACAGGAGTTCTAACCCCATAGGCTGGGACTTCAAATCGTGCTGTTGCCTTTTTATCCAAACACTGGACCTCACTGTGGATGGCAACCATGTTTGAGAGCCCTGGCAGAAGCAGCTGAACTCACTCGGGAGGCTCTCAAGATCGCCTTGTCTGGGCCAATCACCTCTCAGACCTTTGAGACACTCCTCTCTCTCCCTCCTCAGGCCCTCACGAGTCCAGACTTTTCACTTACTGTTTCTGGAAAACCCCCAAATTATTTTGGCCTCCAGTCCTGCCCTAAACCCCACAACTCTTCTCCCTGTTCCGCCCCCCTCTGGTATCTCCTCTCACTCTTGCCCAGAGGCCAGCCACTTGTAGATCCCCAACTCACCCTGTTTGTTGACGGAAGTTCCCTTACAGATAAATCAGGAAACTGCCAAGCAGCTTATGCAGTGGTCACTTCCACTGACACAGTTGAAGTGACCCGCCTGTCAATGGGAACCTCCTGGCAAAAGGCTGAATTAATTGTCTTGACTAGGGCATTCCAAATAGCTAAGGGCCAACGGGCTAATATCTACGCTGACTCTACATATGCTTTCTTAATAGACCATACTCATTCTTCACTCTGGAAGGATAGGGGCTTCCTTACTACCAAGGGCACTTCCATAGCTAATGGACTCCTTATAGCCAACCTCTTGGAGGCCCTCCAGCTCCCTGCAGAAGTTGCCATTTTTCACTGTCGAGGACACCAGTCCTCCAAGGACCCAGTGGCCTTAGGCAACACCAAGGCTGACTCAGTGGCCCAGGGCTTGGCCTCCAGCTCCTCGGATTCCACAGAACATACTTTGTTCTTAACTTCCTCCTATCAGCTCTGTTACCAACCAGAAGAGAGGGATGAGCTTATAAAAAGAGGGACCACAAAAACAAAGGATGGATGGTTCTATTTAAATAACTGTCTCATCCTTCCTCAAGACCAGGCATTGTCAATCATTTCAGACATTCACCAGACCTTACACATAGACCCCAAAGCTTTGTTCCACTTCTTGAAGCCCCTCTTTGACCCCACCCATCTCTGAGATTGTTTTTCACAAGTTCATTCTTCCTGCCAGATGTATGCCCAGGCCAACCCACAGGGGGCTCTCCATATACATCAGTCTCTACCCCAGCTTTGTGGACACCAACCAGGCGAAGATTGGCAGGCTGATTTCACTCATATGCCTACTCATAAAAAACTCTGCTATCTCTTAACACTTGTGGACACTTTTATAGGATGGATAGAAGCATTTCTGGTCTCCAGGGAAACAGCAGATGTGGTGGCTCTGGTACTCTTGGACCAAATCATTTCTTGGTTTGGTGTCCCATGAACCATCCCAATGGACAATGGTTCCAGGGTCATGGAGCTCATGTCAGAGGCTCTCAACATCTCCTGGAAATTTCACACCCCGTACCATCCACAATCATCGGGAAAAGTGGAGAGGACCAATGGACTCGCCAGACACAACTAACCAAGCTCTCCATTGAACTCAGGTTATCTTGGCCCTCCCTTCTCCCCATTGCCCTTCCTCACCTCAAGGCACCCCACTTTCCCCTAACGGCCCGAGCCCTTTTGAGCTGCTTTATGGCAGGCCCTTTCTCCTTAACCATCACCTCCCAGTCTAAACTCCTCCACTGGTGGGTTATCTACCCTACCTGTCTCTTCTGATGTCCCCTTTCCATTCACACGCTGACAGTAGTCTACTTGCCCCCACACCAGTGGACCCTAATGCTTCTAAACCTGCCCCACTCTCTCCAGGGGACAGAGTACTCCTCACACAGTTAACTTCTAGGTCTCTCAGACCTCAATGGACAAGACCTCACACGGTAACCCTCACCACCCCCTCGGCTCCCGCACCCATGCTGGTACCATCTCTCCAGGCTCAAGCGGGCACCTTCTCAGGATACTTGGTCTGTCCAGCAGTTAGGACCCTCCACCATACAGTTTTCCAAGATGCCACAATGAAGGGCCTACCTACTCCTCATCCTGGCACACTCGTCTTTGTTGATACAAACAAGATGGGTAATAACAATAATTTTTCTCCTAGTCACCTGCCTTTTCATCTCCCTCAAGAAACAGATGCCTGGCATCTAGGATAACAGTAAACAGGATACCTCTCCAGCCACATCTCTCATTGAGCGTGAACTCACCAACTCCCAGCTCTCCCCTCCCCCACATCACCCCATGCCCGCAGGAAGTAGCCAGACTTGAGTCGACACCCCTTTTTTCCAAAGAGAACCTAAAATATTGGTCATAAATATCACCTCAGCTTCCTATCACCCCTTATACAAACAGTATGGAATGTAAATTCTAGGCTCCAGCCTTCACCTTTTGAGACCCCTCCCCTATGCCCCTCTAACCTTGACCCCTCTGTTTCCCCTCAGGGCCACCCGAGAGTGCAGGCATCTAATCAAATTTGGACATCTTTTAATTTGATCTGATTTGCTCTGATTGGAATTATATTGTGTTGGTGGAGAGGCATGGTTAGGAAATACTCCTAACAGGTATTATGTTTATACAGCTCATTTAAAAATGTAATGTATAATTTAAATTATGAATTAATAGAAATTTATAATAGTCAAACTTGCAGTTATGTTAGTTAGGTTTTCTAGATGTACAGAGATATATTTCAGATGAATAGGTATTTTTCAAACCATTCAAAGACTTTCAGAATATGTGTTTTAAAATGTTTTAAGAACTTAAACTTTTCTCAAGTGACATATATCTGCTTCTGGCAGCACCAGTTGCTTCAGAGAGGTTAATCGGAATTGAAGAAACTTGTTATGAAATTTGCCTTCAATGTGATAAGGCTAGCCATTTGGGCAAGAAACTGCTCTTTCCTGGACTGCTTGATGGTGTGCTGTGTACACTGTACATGCAGGGCTCACAGAGATGACTGCTGAACTTGCCAAAAGATGGGATGGTCCTTCAGGGTTCTTGTTTCACAGAATAGACTCCCAGACACAGAAGAAAGTAACTGATGAACTTTGCTATTACGAGGTACAGCAAATCTCCATATTTCTTGCTTCCCTAAAAAGTTGGCCAGATATTATGGGCCTATAGGCTGAAGATGTGTGCCATAATGTTACAAAAGACTATCCAGGCAACGAGATATCTCTGTTAATTCTAGAGTTTTTGAAGTTGCTTACAATGCTTTTTCTGTTTACTTAGGTGATATTATATCCTTCTTGAGTCTTTGAAGAGTTAAAGACAGTTATAATTAGTTTTCCTCAGGTATGATAAAAGATAAATTAGATATGAGACTTTAGACTCACAAAGAAATATTGTAACTATAAATCTTGCTGGATATCTATTTCATTGTTTGTAATTTTACTATGTTAAAGCTAAAATTTTCCTTTTTCGTTAGACAGAAAAGGAGAGATGATGTGGGATGTCCTTCTCTATATGTGTTGCTTTTATTGATTGATGAATAAAGCTGTTTCAGCCAATGACTTAGCAGAGTACATCCAGGCAGGAAATATGAACAGAGATATAGAGAGAGAGTAAGTAGAGTCAAGGAGATGCCATGTAGCTGCCAAAGGATGAAGATGCTGGATCTTTACTGGTAGGCCACAGTCTCGTGGTGATACACAGATAAATAGAAATGAGTTAATTTAAGATGTAAGAGCTAGCTAGAAATATGCATGAACCATTGGCCAAACAGTGCTGTAATTAATATAGTTTCTTTGTGATTATTCAGGTCTGGCAGCCGGGAAATGAACAAGTTGTCTCCACTTACATCCCAGGTCTAGACAAAGAAACTACAGGTAGCTAGTAATGCCGAGACAGGGAGAATTAGTAAGCCATGGATGAACCATTTAATTGGTTATCCAATACCAAGCGGTCGGTCCTGAAATCATATACAAACTGACAACACTAAATGGACTCAGCAGGTGGTATTTATATAGTCATGCATATATATAATATAAATATAATATGTATATGTTAATATACATAATATATATGAAATGTATACATTACAAATATACATGTATAACAATAACAAAAAAGGAAGCCATGAGTTATGAGGGGTGAGGGCAAGGAAGAGTTTGGAGAAATGAGAGGGAAAGGGAAAATGATATAATTATATTTTAATGCAACACAAAAACAAAAGCTGTAGAGTAAAGCTGAAAAGAGTCCTGGCTATATCCAGATCAACTAAATTAGGCTCTCTAGGGACCTCTTCATCAGGGATCTTGTGAAAGTCCCTGAGGGGGTTTCAGTGTGCACTCAGCAGGCCACAGGTGTAGCAGGAATCCATCTTTTCAGCTCTTAGTGTGGCAGGAGCCCAGAGCAGGGAGGTCTCCTACAGCTCAATCTTTGTCCTCCTGGTTGCCAGGAAATATAATCATTTGCTATGTGAAATGGCCTGGAAACACCTGGTGGATCATACTCAGCCCTGACACTTATAGGAAATGTTACAGTCTGAGTGTGCTCCCTAAAACTCCTGTGTGGGAAATTTAATCTCCAATGCAGCAGTTGAGGCTGTTAGAAAGGTGTTTAAAGTCATGAACACGTCACACCCACCCGTGGATTAGTGCGACAACATAAAGGCCTTGCAAATGGGGACCATTGTCTCCTACTCTCGCCTCCATCCACCATGAGAGGAAGTACTTGCTATGATGCTTGTTTTTACTGTTAACTGACACAGTCTCAAATCACCTGGGAGTGTTTCAGTGCATGACTGTCTAGATGAGTATTGTCTGCCTGAGTATAGTCTCCATTTCACTGGTGGACTTGGGAAGTTCCAGCCCACTGTGGGCAGCACAGTCTCCTGGCTCTGGGTTCTGGATTATGTCAGTGTAGAGAGGGAGCTGAGTGCAAATGACGCAGGAATTCGTTTCTCTCTGCTCTTCACTGTTCTTGTGATGAGGCTAAGTTTAAGTTTCTGCCCTTCCTGCTTTCCTGCCATGATGGACAGAGCCTGAGACTGAAATAAAACAAACCCTTTCTTCCCAAACCTGCTCGTTGTCAGGGTATTTTGTTATAGTAATGGAGAAGGAAGCTAGCATACTTGTTAAAGCCTGGGTCCCTGAACTTGGATTCCAGCTTCCAGAACTGCAGGAGATAAAGTCCCATCTGTCTAAGTTAGCCAGCTGCAGGCACTCTGCCGTAATGGTGCCAGATGAGCCAAGACAGATACTCAGCCCTAGTGCCATGTGGTCAGGGCAGGTGTGGGTCGGCAGTGTAAACCGGAAGCTTCTGAAAGAAGCCTCTCTCCTCTTCCCCTCTTCTGTCTCTGTCTCTGCCTCTGCCTCTCTGTCTCTGTGCTGACCCTCCTTTACTTGCTATTGAATTTCCTTATATTATTTTGCCAACAGTTGTCTCAGAGAGACTCAGGAAAACATCTCTATAAATTTTGAATGAGTAGAGGAGAGTAGAGATGGTTGGGCTGACTCAGCTCTGTTCTGGCCCCCCTGGGCTTAACTACTTGCTTTATTAGCATCCAGTTCTCATGCCCAGGAATGTCCTTATACGCTTTGTTCCCACTCGGGAGAGTCTGACATAAGCACCACCTCTTCACGCTCCAGCATCAGAAACACGTCTTTGGCATTGTCAAGCTGCTCTACCACTTGGCATCTTCGGCCTTAGTTTATTTATTGATGGGGAAGCTCAGCCAATCACATCTGGCTTGGGTGTGGCCACCTGGAGCCAGGTAGATAGATAAACGGGGGTAGAGAGGTGTGTGGGCTCTCTGAGCACACGGTGATCGCCTGGCCCGTTTGGACTTTGGATTTCCTCAGGTAGTGTGAGTTTCCCATTTTCAAATATTAAATTATATCTGTTGTTTTGAGCTGGTCTGGGTATTTTAGCATACCTATCAAATATGCCTTCGCCAACAATTTATTCATTTATCAAAGCAGAACACGTACAGTTCTAGTAAGAGAAAGTGAGAAAAACTCTTAACAATGTGTGTGTGTGTGTGTGTGTGTGTGTGTCAGGTGGGGGGTTGTCTGTCTTAGTCAGTGTTCTATTGCTGTGAAGAGACACCATGACCAAGGCAACTCATGTAAAGGAAACCATTTAATTGGGGGCTTGCTTACAGTTTCAGAGCGCTAGTCCAATATCATCATGGCAGAGGGTATGGTACAGGAGAAGTAGCTGAGAGCTGCATCTTGACCACAAATAGTAGGAGAGAGAGAGAGAGCACGCGAGAGAGCGAGAGCGAGCAAGAGAGTGAGAGCGAGCGAGTGAGCGAGAGAGAGAGAGAGAGAGAGAGAGAGAGACTGGGATTAGTGTGGGTTTTGAAACTTCCAAGTCTGGTGACACACCTCCTCCAACAAGGCTACACTTTCTTTTCCTCCCAACTGCCCACCAACTGGGAACGAAGCATTAGAATACATGAGCCTATGGTGGCCATTCTTATTTATACCAACACAGGTGTCAAGGGAAGAATACCCTTAGTTTATTACCTAATAGAAAAACAAAAACCAGGACCATGTATGATGGCACATGCCTTTAATGCCAGCATATGGAGGCAGAGGTAGGAAGATCTCTGTAAATTGTAGGCCAGCCTGATCTACATAGAGAGTTCCAGGCCAGCCTGGTCTACATAGAGAGTTTCAGGCCAACCTGGTCTACACAGAGAGCTCCAGGCCAACCTGGTCTACACAGAGAGCTCCAGGCCAGCCAGGGCGTCATAGTCATGCCTTGTCTCAAACAATAACAATAACAAAACCATAAAACAAAAACAGTGCACATATGATGTACAATGTGCCACACGATGTTTGTATGCAGCATGTCATGGCTAAACTCAGCTAATTAATGTGTTATGTCACAAACCTTTCCGTTCTTTGCATTTTCATCCTGTCTCTTAAAATGCCTACCTTTCTGTTGAGGGAAGTAGTTTGGGGTAAGATACTTGCTTTACAAGCACGGGGCTTGATCCTCAGTAACCCCAAAATAAAATGTGACTTAAAAGTCCCATTATGTTGTGGAGGAAGCAGGTGGGTATTTGTTAGTTTGGGTCATTGCTGGTGATATATCAAGATCCACTTCTTGAAGTAGAAAACATTTTCCAAATGTTGTGGGAATAATTCAAGTCTCAAATGCTCTTCTAGAATGGTCCACTGGACCACAGAGAGGTGTCATTTATATTTCCTGTCTGTGAAACGGAGTGGGCCCTTGTGGCTGCCTCTACAAAGGAAACATGAAGGAGGAGGGGAAACTGAGTTAGGCGGGGTACACAGCACCCAGAATGCAGATGTGGAGCCAAGCCCTATTCTGCCTAGGTAAAAATGCAGCAGCCCTGAAGCCAGCTGCTAAAAGGACTGTAGACCATCCAGAGAAAGCAGCCTGCCAGGCACAGGGACCCGTGCAGATACCAGTTGATGCCAGGGCTGGCAGAGATGACTTGGCCCTGTCCAGTCTGCAGACTTGCAGGTACCCAAGTTTGCTGTTAGTTTTAGGCCACCAAGGGCTTTTGTAGTTTTTAATGTTAGTAAGTAAATAGACTTAACTTTTCTTCTTTGCCATAAAAATTTTAATTTTGTTCAAGCATCCTTCATTCTCTGGTCACCTAGGTATCATTTGTTTGTTTTTTTTTTTTTAAGGTGGGATTCTGTCTGTTTTCCATTGTTCACTTCTGGATTCAGTTCAAACTCAAATACAAATGGAGATGTTTGTTGTAGACACATCATTTTTTGATGCTAATGACTGAACCGGAACTTTAACCATGTTAGGCAAGCATTCTGCTACTAAACAGGTCATCAGCCTTTGTTTGACATTTCATTTTGAGATTCCCAGACTAGTCTTGAGCTCATGCATAGGCAGGTCTTGAACTGGGAACCTTCTGGGTTAGCCTCCTGGGTGACCAGGTTTATACTTCTGTCCTCTAGGTTTTCCTTTACTCAGGAGTGTTTAAGAAGCTCGTTTCTTCTCTGGGAAAACGACTGTAAGCCACTTTCTCCTCTACTTTTGGTATTGTTGTATGAAGATGTTGAGGTCCCCATCTGTATCTATATTATTGTGCTTAGAAATGATTCTTGCACGTGATGAACATAAACCAGGAATATTACAGAAGAACGGCACTATGGTCATTAGATCACACCATTCCCAAAGCCCACATTATTGGAGCATTATTGCATTTGAGTATACTATATATAATCAGGATTCATTGTGAGCTGTGCAGATCTGAAATAACGGTAACTAGGGCATGAGGCATCTTAAGTTCTTCTCGTGTGAAAGTCTGTAGGCACAAGTCTGGTGTGGGGCTCCCAGGGCCCTGAGTTCTTAAATAGTGGCATCTGTCTTCCAGGCACTCACAAGGCGAAAGAGACAAGAAAAAGATGAAGTAAATGCATTATTTGTTTCTTAAGAAAGATTCTTAGGAGTTGTCAAATACATTTCTGCTCACATCTTGTTGGCACTTAGTGTAAGAGAGGCCGGGAAAAGTGACTTTTGGTGTCCAAATGCTCAGACTGTAGCCAGATGTATTTTTATGGGCTAGCAGGAAACACTGTGAGGTGGTGACTTTCTTTACCATTTAAAGTCAGTTCATATCGAATCTTCTGACACCGTGTAGCCCAGGAGATCCAGACTAAGTTTGCCCTGTGCCACATTACCTAAAAGTCCTCCCTCCACCAGTTTTCTGATGCAGGGGTTCAAGTTCCAGAGATCTGGAACTGACTGTTGAGCATCTGTGTCTATTTCCCCTCATTCTATATCTTCAGAGTGCCCAGTTATTGCCAGGTGGCCTAGAGAGCTATTTGAGGGATTCCATAATTTCACCTTAGTGATCTGTGATCTGTTATTGATGTCTGCTGGGTGTTAGGTATGGGAAACACAGGATTATTTGCCCTTCTAGTAATTGATAGAGAGCATCGGATGGTGTTTTTCATTGTCTGTTCCTACCTGTTTTACACATCCTATAAAGAGCTGTATTTCAGTCAGTCACCATCGTGTCCCACAAAATTACATGTTCTATGCTAAAAAAAACCTATGACAGCAATGTGTGTATGGTATGAATCAATCAGCCCTTGCTGAGTCTCCTTAATGTCTCCCAGAATGGTGCACTTGACTCTGTGGGCAATCATTTAAATGCCCAGGTATGTTTTAATTTAAACATTTGACATACATCTTCACACACATTTAATCCAATTATCACCTTTTAACCCCTCAAAGAGAAACCTATTCAGGATACCATATTGTGTTGCTGCTGCTTAAATTAAGCGGTAGCAAATACCAGGGGAAGATCTCAACCACCAGGAGGCCTGTGTGGAGAAGGGTCTCGTGTTTCTAAGGAAAATAACTCTAGGTATATACTGTGCATCTAGGAGAAAGGGCAGCGCAGGAATGTCTGCGTAGTCATGGTGATAAAGGGAAGCTAACGAGAACCATGTGTGTGGCGGGATCCCCGGTGGGGAAGCCTTAGCTATTTGCAGCGGAATGCCTCACACAGACCGGAAGGACTGGCCTCCACTAGGAGTCCTTTAGATGCCACTGTAAGAAAGGTGGCCGGGTCCCCTAAAGAGAGGGCAGCAGGGCGTGAACACGATCAAAGTGCGCTGAATACATGTATGAAAATGTCACAAGAGATCCATTGTTGTATACGACCGGCACATGCTATTAAAACATTTGGAAAGAGGAACTTAGGAAGAGCCAAAGCCAAATGACTTTCTCTTTGTGAAACATGTTCCATTTTGTGAATTTCTTAGGTCACCAGGATGCCAGCTAAATCTGCCAGCTTTGCCAATTCCAGATGGCTAGCTTTACTTCGTTTCTCAGGAGCGAGTGGAAAGCAGAACAAAAACATCCTTTTGCTTCCGTCTCCCCGGCCACAGTGAGAATCTTGGGCAAGCTCCTACGACCACTCTGTCCTCCCTCATCCACCCTTCTTTCTTGCAATTTCGTTTGTATTTGTTTTGATTTTTTTTGAGCTAGGGTTTCTCTGTATAGCTTTGGAACCTGTCCTGGAACTCACTCTATAGACCAGGCTAGCCTCGAACTCAGAGAGATTCTCCTGCCTCTGCCTCTGAGTGCTGGGATTAAAGACGTGTGCCACTGCCATTCAGTTTGTATTTGTTTTTTAAGGCAGACTATATAGTCCAGGCTCACCAGAACATCAAACCTTCCTAACTTGACCTCCCAAATTTTGTGTTTACAGACATGCATTACACTTATCCTCTCTTTCTTAATTTTATCCTTTAAATACTAGATCTTCTGTGTACATGGATACATGATGTGTATGTGTGTATGTATTTGTGAGTGTGGGCATTCACATGCCACAGTATGTGTTGTGTGTGTGAGAACTTGCACATGCTACAGTGTCTGTGTTGTGTATGTGTGCTTGTGTGTGTGACAGCACGCACATGCCACAGTGTGTGTTGTTTGTGTGTGTGAGAGCATGCACATGCCACAGTATGTGTTGTGTATGTGTGTTTGTGTGTGCTAGAACATGCACATTCCACAGTGTGTGTGTTGTGTATGTGTGTTTGTGAGCATGCACACGCCACAGTGTGTTTTGTGTGTGTGTTTGTGTGTGTGACAGCACGTACATGCCACAGTGTGTGTTGTGTATGTGTGTGTGATAGCATGCACATGCCACAGTGTGTGTTGTGTATGTGTGTTTGTGTGTATGAGAACATG